>JAULJZ010218809.1:0-17927 GCA_032270985.1 Heliamphora pulchella | reverse complement strand
ATTTTGAACCTTCTTTTATGATATTTTTCTACATCGAAACTTCTTCTATGATTCAACTGGTCGTATTCATGAGGTATATCTATAATTATTATAATTATTGTAACCATATTAACTCTAAGCAACCACTGCAAGAGGAAAAAAAAATACTGAAGGACAGAAAAGTAATTTGAAAGAGGACGAAAGATCAACAACTGGCTCTAAAAAGACGTATTTGGGTTTCAAAGGTGGTGGAAATTAAAGCGTTTGCTGCACCAACTTCCCCTCTAACCAGCTCGCTCAAGGGTCAAATGGGTCACATCACTTTATGTCTCCATCTTTAATTACTCACCAGCGTGTGACGCAACCAAAGTTGATCGACACCTACAGTGTAGAAAATCTGCAATGTTTTTTTGTTTTTAAACGGGTCGGGTCAGCTTGTTCCCAAGTCTAGGCAATGAATTGGACCTGTTCAATTCAATTTATTTTAAAATCTAAATGAATTTGTTTTTTATAATTTAAATTATTTATTTTATTATTTTGAATATATAAAATGCTTATACTAAAATTAAGTTGATCAATATAACTACGTAACAAAACAAAATATATTTGGGTTAAAAAAATAAACTGTAAAATTTGCACACTTTTTATTTTTTTTTAATAAAAATGTGTTTTGTTTAAATACTTAACGATATCTGATCGATTTAAATTTTTGCACAGATGATGCCTACACATTATAATAAAATAAATAAATAAACAAACTATTATTTCAAATAAAACTACCTTTATGAGCTAAACGCATAGAAACGACAATAAATTATCTAGTGTTTTGAGTGGCGTTACTTACTAATTGTGACCTTCATGCTGTTGAATAAAACACACCATTAGTAACGATTCTAATTGTGACATCGATTAGTGTATAGTTTTAGAGTTGTATATCAAAATTATGTTATTTAGTTTTAGTATTTAATTTTATTTTAATAATAAAATTATTTTTTTTATTTTTATAAAAATCTTAATGAGTAATGTATGCATTTTATTATTTATTTAATATTATGCATGAGTGTCTTTTGTTCTACATAATATTTAATCTAGTAGGTAGAGTTCGACGTACACATAGAATACCAGATTATCGGTTCTTGTAGAATATAAGTTTTTTGTTTACATTCTTAGATGTAACTCTTAGATGTATCTGAACACACAATTGGTACAACTGTAATATAATATTTTAGTAGATTTGTTTTGATTACAGAAAACTGTAATTATTTCGATAATTGTTTCGACTCATTGTGTTAGTACACTTTGTGTGTGTTGAACAAGACAAATTTGGAATAATTAATTTTGTATTACCTATATAAATTAATTTACACTGTATGATTATTATGAGTGTTTATACTCTTAATCTCGAAATAATTATTATTCACGTATATTTAATATCCGTTATTTTGATTAATTAGATGGTGCGACCTTTATGGGTTTATAATTCTGGTGAGTTGGATAACGATATTAATTATATGGTGAATATTAATTATTAAAAGAATCTACGTCATGATATATCGGGATTGATGATACCCCCTTAAGAAAACTTATAAATTTTGATTGAGCCAAACTGTGGAGGTAAATTTTATAATTCGGCAGTCAAATAATTTAAGCGGAAGATCTTAAGAAATTTTTGAAGAAGCCTATTAATTATAATTGTAAGTAATTTTATTTAATCGTCACGTATCTGTAATCTTAACGGGGGAGAATAAATAAGTATTTAATAACAGGAGCTTGAATACTATAGTTTTGAGAATAAAGCTAGAAGTACAATTATAATTTTTTAGTAGAATGAATTATAATTTATGTTTTTATGAAACTACTTTTGGGTTGATGTAGGATTTCATAACTGCATTAAAAGTCTATATCTTATTTACTTCATAAGTTCCTGCTATAGCCTTTTTAAATATCATTATAAACCATGATGCCATAATTCATATTACTCTATCAGTCGATTAGGTAGTTAGGGTTTTCATATTTTCTGAAAACCTAAACCTAATTAATACGGGTTTTGAAGAACGCAAAGAGCGTAGTTCACACTATAGTCGTGTTTTAATGTTCGAGAATACAGCATAAGGCGTGCGTTTGAGATTTAACTTCTAGTAAAAAATCGTGGCGGATTATTGACTAAATTTTGTTACAGCGATCGGAATCAATCCAACTAAAGTTTGAAATGTATAATCCTAAATTAATTTTGTGAGTATTATCGAGTTTTATTTTTTATTGTTCGATATCAATTTTTTTTAATTTGAAGCTTGTTTTGGCGTTTGTCTTTTCGAATTATTTTTGATTAAAATCATAGACATAATCTTAAAATCTTTGTAGTTTGCCCCAATAATTAGTATTAGAGCCATTTTTGATTATGTATGATTTAATCATTGGTTCGGGTAGATTTGGATTGTGTAAATTTTGTTTTGCAGACAATCTAATTTTGACTTTTAATGGTCATTATATTTGCATATTTGATTGCATAAAATTTAATAATTATTAATTATTTAATATTTTTTCTACAATTTTTTGATCGTGATAATTGATTGTGAACTCTTCGGAGATATAGGATCAATATAAAATAATTATTTTTTGATTCCTAATTCTTGTTTTTGATTTTAATGTAAATGAAAATCGAAAGAATCATGAAGGACGAAGAATAGTTGAAGAACAATGCAACCAAAACCAGCAACATTAGCGGTGGCACAAACAGGCACGGCGACACAAATGGCGTGCGGCGCAGCCCAATTGCGCGCACGAAGTTGCTGTGGGGCGACACATCCAGGCATAGCCAATGACGCGATGGTTCGGCGCAGTTCAACGACAGTTCGGCACAGCGGTGGCAATGAATCATTCAATGGTTTGAAGTGTTTGTGTTGTAGAAATTTTGTTCGCAGAGTTCTGATTTTGACAGACCTATAAGGTTAGAGTTCTGATTCTAGCAAGATTACAGATTTTTTAGAACAAAAGGAACTATTTTGTTAAAGAGTTTTAGCATGACCATAAAAGTCGAAAAACAATGTATTTTTTAAATTTATTTAAATGCGTAGATGTTTTATTCGGGTTATACTTTCTTTTCAGTTTTAATTAATTATGTTATTCGAAATTAATTTTTTTTGTAACGAAAAATAAAATAATTTTTTTAATTAATTTTTTTTAAAAGAAAATTTTAGAATTTTATTTTGTTACTTAAAATTACGTTTAAGGTGATTTTTTTCTTAAATTGAAAATTTTGAAAAAATGTGTCGATTAGTTTTGAATTTTTGAATTAATTAAAAGGATTTTAATTTTAATAAAAAAACATTTTCAGAATATGTATAACAGGAAATAAAATTAAATTCTTAAGGTTTTATTTAAAATTAATTTTTTTTTATAAAACAAGTAGAATTTGAAAATTTTATTTATTATGCATATAACACGTAAGGATGGTTAAAATCGAAATCTTTTGTAACGTGTGGCTTTTGAAACTTATAAATTTATTTTAATTAAACAGTTTGTATAATCCTCAAAAATATTTTAAAAACTAAGTAGGTGAAGGAATTTATTCACAGATAAATCCCGCGATATCCATCAGTAGTGCGAAGGTAATTAATTTTGTGTGTTGACATTAGGGCTTTTCTCTTCATTAGATAGAATTAGTTACGGGATCATTGGTACAGATCTCATTTAGGAATAATTCTACATAATTGTTAGTGTGAATTATTTCTCCATCTGAATGATTCATTGCGAAACGATTGATTCGGGATTAAGTGATGGTTTACACATAACTGTAAATAATAGTATTCTCTCCATATATGTCACTGTTATTATTTATACGATCAAAGTTAATTTTTTTTATTACTCAGTAAAGTCTATTACTTAGATAGTAAAATTAATAGAAATTAACCTATTTGGACAAATGCTGAATAGTAGACGACGTTGCCATCGAAACATGCTATTCACGTTTGCCCATCTAAATTTTTTTTTATTTAAAATCATAAACATAATTTTAAGATTTTAACAATTTGTCCGAACAGCAACTACATCCTTAACGGTTGGTAAAATTTGTGCTTACTTAAGAGTAGCACAACAATTTTTCTTCCTTGCGGTGAGATCAGCCTTATCTGTGAGGCTATTTAGAAATTCTACTTGTTCAAATCGAGCTTTGTAGGAAGCAGCTTGGTGGTTGGGGGAGATGGTCCATCTCTAGGGGAAATGATGAGATTTGGTTGAGGTTGCTAATGATGGTGTTGGTACTAAGTTTGGTCTGGTGTTTCGTTCTTAGCTTGAGGGAAGTTAGGTTTTACTATGCTTCTCACCTAATGGATTTTTTAGGTTTTTTCTCTCTCAATTGACTTCTGTTAGTTGTTTGTTTATTTGGACATGGGCTTGCCTTCGATTAGAGGCGAGATTATGTTGTTCTTATTTGAGTTGTAGAATTAATAAAATTTTATTTTTACTGATCAATAAATAAATAAATAAATAAATAAATAAATAAAATTTTGGTTAAATAATTAAAAAAAATTTAAAGAAATGAAAAATAGCCCAAATGCTACATTTTTCTCAAACTATACCTTTAAAAATAGAGAAAATTTATTTTTTTAAGCATTTGATTGTAGCAGAGCACCGGTTTCTTTTTTTAAATGCTTAAGATTTCATTTCTTTCCAAAAAACAAAATCCAATCATTGCCAAAAGATTAAGAAAAAGTGTTAAAAGAAGTGGATTGGGATTTAAGTAATTAATAGGTTGTAGATATTGTATTAATATATGTGCATAAATATATTAATATTTATAAAAATAATAATTTTCATCTTAAAAAATATATAGATATTAAATTTTCTTGTCTCCATGTACCTATTATTCTATTTACAAATCCCGATTAAACTTACTTTAAAGCTATACTAGGGGAATTATTTAACCTCGAATTTTGTATTCTTAATCTTTAATTCAATGTTCTTTTTTTACCCAAAAAATAATGTTTTAACAATGTAAAAGGTGGATAATTATGTAAAAAGTGTGAAGTTATGTGCTTATTTGAAATTTATAAATTTATTCCTAATTCATTAAGTAAAAGATTGAAATTACTTCTCCTAACGAAAGAAACAACCTATTATATAATATAGAATATTTGATGCGATATTTGTGTAGGTATAAAAAAAATTTAACTATTAAAATAAAATAATCTTAGTCTTCTATTTTGTTCTCTCTTCTCTCTCATGTTCTTCTTTGTAAAAAAATAAATAAAAAATATTAATTTTAATTACTTATTCTTTTACTAATCTAATAGAAAAATAATATAGTTTTTACTTTTATTATTTTTTATTTTTTACATCTATAAATTATAAAATAATAAAAATATATTTTTAATTGAGTGCCTTAAAATTAACTAATTGAATATCTAATTATATAATAAGATAGAACTTTTGATGTGACATTAATGTAAGTGCCAAAAATCTAATCATTGAAATGAAATAAATAATTTCGTTTTACTTTTAATATCTTTTCTTATATTTTTACCTTTACAAATTAACAAACTAATAAAATTGTATTTTCAATTGAGTGTGTCTTAAAATTGACAATTAATTAATTATTAAATTATTGACAAGTTGGCAAATTTGACGTGATTTTTATATGGTAATTTAACTGTGGATAGAATCTGAAGCTATCAACGACTTTAATTGCATTTGTATTAGGAAAGTAATTTATGCATTTCAGATCGGAAAAAAAAAATTGTATAGTTGTGTAATCGTAACAAAATATGATCCAACGAACAATACTTACTTCGCTACATGTAGGACAACTCTCAAACAAATTCTATTATTTAGGCAATGAAATTATTGATTTTTTCATTTTAGAAAAACAAAAATTGTTTTAATAGCAACATAATAGGAATGTCTTTTTTCAGTGCCCCTTGTTTGACGCTTTTCTATAAGTTTTTAATTGCCAAATTTAGGCTAAACTCAAATTAACAATTTTGGGTAAGCGAATGAGGTTAGACTTTGAATAGGGAATTGGTATTTTTAATTCAAATTTTTGGTTTTTAATTTTTTTTTACCAAGCGAAGATGGTTGATTTTTGATTTTTAGTGCTCGAAAATAGCTAGTAAATTTTGTTAAAATATAAATGTCAATAATTCTATTTTCTAAAAGTAAAATAATATAATAATAGAGTATAAAAATAATATAAAAGTATAAATGTGATCTGCCAGATTGAGAGATGTGTTGTCATTATTTTAAAGTCGATATTTTTTTTTACGTGAATGTGCAAACAAAGTGTATCGACTCCAATTAATTAGATACAACTTAACAATCGATAATTTTTATTCGTTTAATGTTCACGCGCATTAAGAGAATATGAACGGTACATGCACCTTGATTAATTCATATGGACAAAATTATTTAATTTTTATATCATGTATTGTATGCGGTAAAAAAAATCATATTTCTTAAAATATTTCTTTTATTCTTTTAGGATAATTAAACAGAGTATATATAATTTTATTGAGCATTTCATGCGCAATGTTACAATTTATGCATAATTTTATACGTCTAATAAATTAAAATTATTAAATATGCATTTTAGGTGAATATTTAAATAAAAATATTAAAATATATAACTTATACTATTAGACTCTGTTAAGTTATCAAGAGAATCATACGAGAAAGTCATTCACGAAAAAAGTAAAGTAAATAAAAAAAATAGTAAAGAAAAAATATAAAAGAATTACTTTTCGTTACCCATTTAGCTTACAAAAAAATTAATACAAAATTCATTTTATAATTTTTTAGGATGCATAAATTTATATTTTTTTATAGAATTTATTTTATGAGAAATATATTTTCTATATAAAAAAATATTATCCTGAAACTCATATTTTCCTTCAACAGCTAAACACACCTACAAGAAAATAAAATAATTATTTTTTTTCTCAACAGCTAAACACACCTACAAGAAAATAAAATAATTATTTTTTTTCTTATTAAATAATCAAAACTTTATTCAGAATGTTGAATATCCTACACGAATATTTTGTATATTTGGAAGAATATATCCATCCATCTAATAGTATTATTACGTGGAAATTATTTATTATACGATATATTCATGCAATCAACGACGACGGTGTCCCCATCGCCTCTTGCGTGCATGGAATGGATTCTTTCCACCAGCAGGGATTTGCCATCTGTTACTTGGTAACGACTCTTATTCCCTCTTTGATTAGGTGGCGTTTGACATTGCTAAACTTAGTAATTTATAAATTGTAATTTATAGTAAAAGTTATAAATATTTGATAAAAATTATAATTTTTAATCAAAATAAAATAAAACGTAATTATAAATTATAGTAGAAATTATAAGTATTTATAAAAAATTATAACTTATAACTAAAATTAGTAATATAAAGCTGAAAACTACTAACGGTAGTTTTCAAAGACACTCCAATATACCATTTGTTTGTTTGGATGTAGCGGTGGTGAAAAACCAATCTTACTCAGCATGACGGTGTACCAAAAAAAAATTAGAAGGATCGGTAAATTGGTTTAGGCCTGTTTGAATTGTATGATTTGGTTCGGTTCTACATTAAAATAGTTTGGTTCTACTTTTTAATTTTCTAAAAGCGATGTGTATGATCTGATTCTTGGTTTTTATTAAAGGAAAACGGTTCTAACTGAATCGAACCATTTTTTGTAATAGCATATATATTTTATATTTTTATATTTGTTATTTATTATTTTAAAACCACTTTATCAATTTTAGTCTGAATAAATATACTAAAGAAAAGAAAAAAATTTGGGCTAAAAAATTAATATTGAATTACAGTTATCACATTCTAATACAAAGAAATTAAATATTAAAGGATTAATGCGCCATTAGAAAATGGGGTTTTGGAAAAGGGGTTGCCATTTTTTTTTTCTTTTTCGTGATGGAAACCACTACATTAGCCGAATGCTCACCAATTCTTATATTTAGTTTTCAATTTTTGAATAACAGTTTGGACTAAACTTATTTAGATGATGTATTTGATAATCAATTATTTTTTATGATTTAGTTATATAACTACAACGGTCTAGGTCAATTTCTAAAAATTTTGAAACCGTTACTTCGATTTTTGGATTTTCTTAGAACTTGACCTATCCGTTCTATGTGCACCCGTAAGACTAGAGAAGTAAGAAATTTGTAAAAAAATTAAAAAAGAATCAATTTGGCTTTTCTCAAGTGTAGTAATAAACTGGACCAGTCCTATTAAGCTAGTTTAAAATTTAAAATGAGTTCATTTTGATGATAATATCGTTTATTTTATTATTTATAGTGCGTAAATTATATATGTAAAAAATTTAATTGATAAGATAATGTTAAGCGTCTTACAAATTATATTTTTGTTCAAAAAAATGAACAGTACCTGAACATTATGGTGATTAACAAAAGTTTTATATGTTCAAATACTTAATGATATCTGATTAGTTTAATTTTTTGCATAGATGTTTGAAATACAATAAATAAAAAAATAAACAACTTGAATAGTTGAGGTGGGTCTATTTTGGGACCAAAATTGGTCAAACTGGACCAGTTCAGTTTATTATTGGACCGGAGAGAAGATGAATTCAAATAAATTTGTTTACTCCTACCGAGTTTTTCCTAACACGGTGGATATTTAAATAATATTCAATTTTTATTAATTTAAATTATAAGTTTTATCGTCAAAATATGATTCACAATCCAGAATTAATTAATAAAAAATAAATATTATTTACTCCACTTGTTAAGGAGGTAAACAAAACAGCACTCCAAGATAACGTGATGGTCATTTCTGATCGTATGGCTTCAAAGTGAACGGTTTATTAAGGTTGTAAAAACTTCGTATTTAATTTAATAATCTTAAATTATTAAGTAGTAAAAAGATTAATTAAGATATAGAAAAACTAAAAAATTAAAAATAAGCTAAAATTGGCAAATAAGCAAAATTTTAAGTTGCATATTTTCCTTTTTAGTAAAAAATAATCTCATTCTTAATTTATTAATATCATATAATGCAAATTATTCCGTTCTTCACTTTATAAAACAAACAAATAGTATGAAATTCATAACTCAATATTAATTCCATCTCAATAGTAATCTTAAGAATGATTCAACTTTATTATCAATCTCACTAACGTAAAATCAGTAATCAAACATAGCCCAAATGGTATACAAGGATATATAAGTCATTTTAATGTAAACAAAATTGTATTTATATTGAGAGCTTATAAATGCACGCACATAAATACTCAATACGTCCACTATATACATATTAAAGCATTTATAAACTATATATATATATATATATATATAAAGAATAAACTATATATACCTCATGTTCTATTTCATGTTTGACTTTATACTCATATAAATTGTAGATCTCACATAAATTATGAATTCCATAAAGTGAGACTCATTTAATTTATATAAATATATATTAAAATATAAAATAAAACATAAAGTATACATAGCACTATTTGTAAGAAAAAATCATTAATGTTAGGTTTACTAGCAAATGAGAGGCAGGCCACGTCAGCCGTGTCTATTGGCACACAATAAAAAGATAAATTATTAGATATTTTTGGAGTTCCATGTGTTGATATCACGTGAAATTCTCGACAAATAAATGTTCACAATTTACTAAATGTGAATCATTATTTATCTCTCATAACTATCTAACAAAAATAAATTATCATATATCTATTATAAAATTTGTTGCTCATGTATTGAATGGCAGCTTCGCTTTAACTTGCCATGTGATACTCCGGAAACACGGAATAATTACTCCAATAAAAAGGCAAGAGGAGGGAGTGTGTGCGTGTATATAAATAGTAAAGTCTGAGATTTTGGTAGTGCCATGGGAGGCGGCCCAACAACAGGGAAACAGGCATATACATATCAGAAATGGGAAGGTCACCTTGCTGCGATGAGAGTGGTCTCAAGAAAGGGCCCTGGACTCCTGAAGAAGATCACATACTTGTCAATCACATCCAGAAACACGGCCATGGAAGCTGGAGAGCCCTCCCAAAACTAGCAGGTTTCACCAATATTACAGCTTTATCTCTCGCGGAATTTTAAATATCAGCCGTTAGTATAATTGTATAGGTCAATACGTATCGAGATTTTGAGTTTCGAATACTAATATTTATCATTTTATCAATCGATACAGTTCGATATTACTCAATATGACTGTATCACTGATGCCGATACATTTTTGATCCCGTAATTTAGAACCCTAATCTCTATGTCTCTCATGCATACTCACAAACATCTAATCCCTGTTTTATTTTTAAAATTTGCAGGTCTTAACAGATGTGGGAAGAGTTGCAGATTGAGGTGGACGAACTACTTGAGGCCTGACATAAAGAGAGGAAAGTTTTCACAAGAAGAAGAACAAACAATTCTCAATCTCCATTCCATCCTTGGCAACAAGTAATCTAGATTTTCTTCTTCTCTTGCTCTTGGATACAATTAATTTTATGAGTTTTGTTTTCTTCACATATTTGGACATACTTCGCTCATATAAAAAATGGAAAATAAGTAGTCACCGTGCACAGAATCAGACAGAATTTTCTCATATGAGGTGACTCACACAGTATTAGTGAAACTCATCTTATGTGAATAGGTGTTTGTACAACCAGTAAAAATGCTCTTTTTACATGGATTGAGCACCCAATTATATGAAATTCACGTTACGGGACAAAGATGTGTCTAAATGTGTGCAGGTCATATATACACCAACTATTTTTGTTATTTTACGCTTACTCTCATTTTATTTTAATATTTTTTTGTATGTTTTTTTTAAAAAAAAATTTAAAAGATGGTCAGCAATCGCCACCCATCTTCCTGGACGGACAGATAATGAAATCAAGAATTTCTGGAACACCCATCTGAAGAAGAAGCTGATTCAGATGGGTTTTGATCCAATGACTCACCGTCCCAGAACTGATATTTTCTCAAGCCTCCCTCACCTGATAGCTCTGGCTAATCTCAAAGACCTCATAGAACACCAGACATGGGAAGAACAAGCTGTGAGGTTTCAGACAGAAGCTGTTCAAATGGCCAGGCTTCAATACCTCCACTATCTCCTTCAACCTCCACCATCTTCTTCTTCTTCTTCCTCTGCAACTTTCTCAAATAATATCAATACTGCCACTGACATGGAGACTTACAATAATTTCTTGAACTCACTATCTTCAATGAAAGATGATAACCCAGTTCTGAACACAACCCAGTTTGAAACTCCAAATCCAATTGATTCCATTCCTTTCTCTCACATGCCTGGTTTACAAGTACCTTGCAGCTTTCAATTAACAGATATGAGTTCCAAGGAAATGGTTCTAGCTTCTGATTTTACAGTGCTCAGCCATGGAGAAAACTCACCTACAACAACTCCATGGCTTCCTTCAACCTCATCGCCGTCGCCGCCGATGGCGGCTCCACCCGTGGCTGAGATTTCGACCACCAATATGGGGGATGCTTGTAGTAGTTCCAGCTATGAAGGAGGCCACTCTTCATTTTGGCCTGAACTCCTCCTTGAAGACCCAACCTTGTTCCATGAGATCGCTTAGGGTTTTTTTTTTTTATTTTTTTAAAAAGATTGTGTGTGAAAGGTTTGGTGGAGTTGCTTTCTCTCTCCCTCTTTTCTTTGTATTTTTCTTCCTATACATACTGTCATATATATATATATATATATATGTGAACCATTATCCACCTACATAATAGTTGGAGAAAGCATTGAACTTATGTACAAAATTACTATCAATGCTTCTGATCTGTTTTGCATCTTTTTCTCTCATCTCTCTCTCTCTACTAATTGCTATGACAAAAAATAAAATAAAAAATTAATAAGAAGGAAGCATTCACAAAAGACACCATTTACATAATTCACTAGAAATTTCAGAGGTGGTATAAAATACAAATTACAAGCACTACAAATATTCCCAAAAAGATAACCAAACTCTAGGTGCCTAACACTAATTTCATGTGCCATTTTTTACTTTAAGGTGTTTCTTTGTTTATGAATTTTGTCTAATAAGTGGAGTGGTTAAAAACAAAGCAACATACACATAGAGGGATTTTAAATATTGACCGTACCAATTGATGCGTAACAAATTTTTAAACCTTCAATATTGTTAGTAAATATTACTAACTTATTGAGAAAGTTTATAAATTATGGTATCAAAAGACGTATTCGTAATGTTCTAAATAAAGGTATCAAAAGACTTATCGGTGATACAATCATGTATATATCAGCCAATATCGGCCGATACATTGATAAATATTAATATTGAATGGCCAAAATTTCGGTACTTATCGACCAAAACTATACGTAATAGATAATATTTAAAACCCTACCAATATCGACCAATATTATCTGATATCGATTGATATACGATCTTATCACAAATAACGACATAGATTTTTGATATTTCAATTTAAGAACGTGATTTGTAGACTTGGAGACAAATTCTTTAGTTCGAGATCAGGAAGGTCCATTATTCTCATCCTTCTCTCAACCTTCATGTTTTTATGTCTCATTATTATTGTTTTTTTATATTATACATATATGAGTACATATGTATTATGGGAAAGGTACGATCAAGCCATTGACTGGCCGCCGGATCTTGAACCTTCACCGGAAACAACTCTGGAGAAGGAGATGTGCAGCTCCAAACTTCGTTTCACCATCTTGCTCCTCATCACTATGCATTTATAGCGATGGAAGTTAAAAAAAAAAATACTAGTTACATATGTCCGGGCGTAAATTTTTAGGTCGTATTATTAAATTTTTTATTTAAATTATTAAATCAATAATTTAGTTGTGTCATTATAAATAGTATTAAAGCCGATTCTTATTTTCATGTAAAGCTTTATAGTAGTATTAAATATATTTTTGTTTATAATTTATAAATATATATATATATATATATAAACATTACCAAAGGAGGGTATGGTATGAAAAACATGTTCTCTCAGTCTCTGACTTATGAGCTTTGTTTTGATGAGAGAGAGTGAGAGAGTTGACAAAATGTATAGTGTCAAAAAGTGACGTGAAAAGATTCGCAATGATAATTGGGACACAAGTAGTTAGGAAACAGGAAGTTTAGAATTGAAATTTTACTAACTATGCGAAGACAACATGTTTATTTTATATATACATACATACATAGTACGTGTTTAACAAAGTTATTGTTAGTAATTTTTAATTTTTTAATATTAATTTTAATTATAAATTATAAATTTTTTTAAATATTTATAACTTTTGTTATAATTTATAATTATTTTTTTTATTTTATTTATAAATTATAATTTTTACCAAACACTTATAATTTTTGTTATAAATTATAATTTATAATCTATTAATTTTAACAATGTCAAACACAATTATAAATAAATAGATAGATAGATAAATAGATGCATGCATCATGCATGTATAGATGTAGATATTTCATGCACCAATACCGGCTGAAAGTTTTTGATCAAAACAAAAAGTAAACGAAAGATAAAAAGAAAAATAAATAAATAAAGCAGGGCATCTTCCATACAATTGGCGGTGACTTCGGATCGTATATGTTGAATAAATCAATTATTTGAGATTACCAATATGAATCTCTTTACGTCATTGTACTCTATTAAGGCTATTATTTTTTGGAGTACAATTAACTTTTTATATTATGGTTATTATCATTTCATTCAAAAAAATAAATAAATTATTTGATATGTGAATATCATTTTCTCTTGAAAAAATAATTTATTTTTTAGATGGACAAGCTTAAAAGTTAGTTTTGTTTTTGAAAAAAAAAACAAAAATAGAAACGTGATATGTTACATGCTCTAAATTATAGTACGATAAAAGTAAGTTTCTATAAATTACATTATTAAAGTAAATATCCAAAAGAAAAACATCACATAAGTTATGGCCTTGTTTTTTAAATTATCCATGTCAAAAAAATTTGGAAAGCATCAATTATGACCAGTATTCTTACATATTGCCTTGATAAAGATTTACTTTCTTTATATTTAATTAACTTATTGAGTAAGGTATCCTTCCAAGTGGTTAAGAGACCCTTTGACCTGCTTACAAACTCGAATTTCAATTTAAGCTCCTTCATTTCTTGATTAAAAAAAAAAACTTATTATAATTGATTTTTCCTTATACAGAAAACGTTAATAATATAAATATTTGGGGAAACACTTTGGAACGTTATATTTCAAAACATACGTGTACTATATTTCAGAACGTACATGCGTTCTAAAACGCAAATCGTTAGAGTATTAATGTGATATCTTGGTATCCTACATCGAAAATAAAGAGGGAGTTCCTGTGCTATAAAGAAAAAAATCTTGGACCCTTATACAGCAACGAAGGCTTTTTTCCAAGTGGTAGAGACCCTACTAGAATTTCGTAATTAAGTGTGTTTGGATGGGAGTAATGTAAGGATGGGTGACCCATTGAAAAGAACAAAATTGTGAAATTTTTTTCAAAATGAACAATATCGTTGCCACGAAAAGGGTCGGAGTATTATAGTTAATGTTTTCTAGGAACACAAATAAAGACACAGTGATTAAAAATAATAACAATAGCAATAGTCTCTTGCTAAAGTTGTGAAGGTTTGAAAAAATAACAGTAGTAATAGTGTATTGGAACGTCAAATTCACCATTTTAGAATGAACGTGTTGTTGTAAAAAATAAATTTGAAATGCTACTTTAAAATATAAAAATAATAAATAAGATACTTATGGAAAGGGCGTGAGAATTCTCACGGTACTTAAGAGTAGATTTCTACCATTTTGAATATGTGATCCGGTACAACAAATTATGACGTCTTACTCTCTAAGATTCAATTGTTTCTTTCTTATAAACGTGCACACACAATTTAAAGGTGCTAGGAACAGCTCTTTGATCATTTCAATATAAAACTTCAAAATTAAAATAATATTAAAAGTATAATATTATATAATAATTATAATAATAATAATAATAATAATAATAATAAAACAAGAGTGAAAAATGTCTCCTACATATTTTACATCAATGGTTAAAATGAAGCTCCCGCCCAAACTAATCCCATCAAACGGTGGAAAAAATCTCTTGCATTGTACTATTTGTTCTGCCAAACGCTACCGCCTCTTTTTCAATTTTAAAATCCTTGACCCATTTTCAAAATTGTCTCTCTCTCCTTTAAAAGTTTAAGTCTTCATTCTCTCTTCAATTTCTTTCTATTGTTCTTTTTGCTGCTTTAGAAAAATTATTAAAATACACGAGTAATTTTTTTAAAAAAATAGTAAAAGTGCCTTTAGCCATAAGTCAATTCTTAGTGTATATATATATTAAGCAGAAAAAAGCACTTTTATAAAAAATCAATTAAAGTCTTTTAACTTTTCACAGTAGCAAAAACACACTGTATATATCCCGGTGATATCATTTGCATGCCTATATATACACATTAAACTCAACGGCTAATTCAAAATCAATTATGATATTAAGCACCTAATAATGGATTTGTGACCTATGAGCAACGTTCCTAGCCTTCATGATGGTAATAACCATTGGTGCAGATGCATTTAAATATTATTATTTTAAGTAATATAATAGCCATTTAAAGAGTTATTTATAACGGAAGGATTTTGAATTTTTTTCTCATTAATTCCTTTAAAAGAAGAAAATATTATATTTTTAGAATTATTATTATTATTATTTTAAAATACAAAATAATTTTGGATTAAAATTACAATAATGTCCCACTATTTCAAAGTATATATATATATAATGCATTATGGCAATGTCTTTTGGATTATGAACCGACATTTAGGATAAAAAAGTCAAAATTACAAGAATTTAGTGAAATGCAATATTTCTATGAACCAAATTATTTTATGTATAACACGGGTAAACTTGTCACTGACATTAAACTCTCTAACCAGAGCTTGTTTAACGTGAGTGGCACTAAGCGGCCATGCGCCCTATCTGAATTTTCATGAGTGCTCTAAAGAATTTGCCTAAGTTTTCATAGAAAGCGGCATCACCTTCACACTCACATAAGTGAATCCATTAAGCGCACCATCTTTTGAAAAGGCTATGGACTTATTAAGAGTATTGCTCAATCTTTAAATATTGTAGTTTGCATTATCAATACTTTAGGGATGAAGTCTCAAAATAAATAGATGATAATGCTTAATGACCATCGAGTGACTTGTTATTATTCATATAAATTTAATTTTTGAGATCTCTATTTATGTAAGTTGGGTTACCATCACCTGTGGTTCCTGTATAGGCATAAATCTCATTCCCTCGATGTTTTTTATTCACTATTTAATTAGTCAAAAAAAATTTTAAGCATCAATACACACATTCGACTTTTAAAGTAGCTACTGTAATATTATATTTTTTTCCCATTTAATGGCTAGCAATTCAAAGTTTGTTTAAATCTCATAAATAGACATTTATGTCTTTTATAACTCCCAAGCTTTCTCATTCATTTCCACCCTCGATATGGATTTATATGCTATCTCAATCAATTTTAATATATCAATTATTAAATTCGGCTATCCATTATATAAATGGATATATCCACATTCGCATCAAATCATCATCATACTTTTAGATTATGACGAATAATACAGACTAAATATTTATTCAATTTCATCATTAACTCTAAAATACATAACATATTATGACTTTATAAATTAGGCTTCTCAAGGTTTTGACCATCATCATACTTATTAGGTAAGATGGATAACCCACAATATTTAAACATCATCATACTTTTAGATAAGATGGGTTTAGCCATGTAATTTCGGCCCGGCACGGTCTGGTCGTGGACCGGGCGGGCCAAGCTCGACCCAGACCCGACGGGCTCCCGCCAATTCTTCGGGTCAGACTTTTTCCTCGGGGGTCGGCCCAGACCCTAGTGATAAAAGGCTCGGGCTCGAGCTCGGGCTCAGGCTCGAGCCCGGACTCAGGCTTTTGGGTGGGCTTAGGCGAGCCTAGAGTAAAAAAGGGAAAAAAGCTCAAGCTCCAAACCAAACAGAACCTAGGGCTCCACTGCCACAACTCACAAGGAAGAAGAAGAGGAAGGAGCACTGCGTTGCCGCCGTGCCACTCACCGCCGCTCGTCGTGCTTCATTGCCGCTCGTTGCTCCATCGCCGCTCGTCGCTCCAACCTAGGGCTCTATCGCCGCTCGTCGTCGCCGACCCTCTAGCCGACCTCTCTTATCCCTCCCGATCTCTCTCTCTGTCATTTTCTCTCTCTCTTTGCTCCCTCTCTTATCTAACTCTCAGCTCTCTCTCGGTCTCTCGAGCCTAACAGTTTATGGGGGGGCCTGGGGCGGGCTTTTGGGCGGGCAGGCCTCCGGCCGAGCTGGCCCGACCCACGGGTTTGGGGGTGCATCCCTGCCCGGCCCATGAACAGTACGGGCCGGGCTAGGCCAGCCCAGGCCAGGCACCGGGCCGAACTGGGCCTAAACAATGGCGGGCTTCGGTCCCCCGTTGGGTGTTGGGCCATTTTTACACTCCTAGATGGGTTTCACAAAATATTAAACTCATTATGCACATCACAAGGAATGATCTAAAACTCAACTTCTTAAAAAATTAAGTTATTGAATTATTGTTAAGAAAAATATTTTAAAATTATTATAAATGCTTTTTCAAATATCATACCATCACATAATTTCACATATTTTTTCCGCAATTTAAAAATTTAATATACTAACATGTAAAATCGCACTCAAATCATGTTAGATCACTATGATCCTAGTCTATCACACAACTTTAATATTTTATTAAAATTTATTATTTTATCCATAATAAAATGACATGAGCCAGTTCTTCTCCATTAGAATTAAATCAAAACCTAATTAATGTATTAAATGCATAATAAAAAACTATTTTTTTCTTCTGAAAACTAGTCTCATTTTATTATATA
>JAULJZ010218798.1:0-17927 GCA_032270985.1 Heliamphora pulchella | reverse complement strand
CTTGAGATTATGGGTCAGAGTGCAATTATAGTTCTTTAGTGGTGTGAACTGTAATTCAGTGTTTTATGGAAATTGCATAAACTACTGTTGGTTTTCTATAATTGCAGATACCGTTATGAGGTTTGCTTAATTGTGAAAATTGCTAATACGTGTGTGCTCCACTAGAAGTCTTACTCATAATTACTCCACAGGTCCCTGTTGTAGTCCTATAAATATGCGAGTAGGCTAAACTAGTTTCATAACTTGTCTTCTAAGACTAAATTTGTCCAGGTTCTACCGGTACGAGTTCTCGATAGTTCGTAACCCACACTACGTCCGAAAATCGCATAAGGGAATACAGTAAAAGATTTGAGGAGCTTCAACTTGGATTCAAATCATAGTTGAAGATTCGACCAGTAAAAATGTATTCTTCTAAATTAACTTCGGATGCACGGATTTTATTTTGATCGTTCTTCATCAAAAGTTTTATCTAGAGCCCGTTTTGACGTTTGCCCGTCCAGTTATTTTTTTAGATAATCACTTGCAAAAACAAAGATCTTGGCAATCTTACCTCCAACATTGATATCAAGTCGCATATCCTAACTGTTCCGAGCAACGACACAGCGTGGTATGGAGAGGTAGCCTGGTATGGAGAAGCTGAGCCGAGTTCAAGAATTGAGGAGACGAAGGAAGAGATATCAGGAGTAGGAGAAACATCGAAGGAAAAAAAAGTTGACGATAGTAATAATGGATAGGAAGAGGAGACACCAGCCAGTAAGGAGACTGAGAAGAAGGAAGAGCAGGAAGAGGAAGAGAAGGACTCACCTAGGTGAACTTATTGGGAACCGTAAGTTCTGTGTTCGATCCCTCTATATACATCATTTCTCTTCAGGATCCAAAACCAAGAACTCCTCTAACCGAAGGGCCAGCTTTACATTCTCTCGATGTAGAAAAAATCTTGTACCAAGAAGAGAACGACCTATGGAAATTTGAAGAAATAGAGCAAGAATTAATGTGTATGGAGTATGATGAAGGAGGAGATGTGCCGGAGTGGCACCTGATTGTGGAGGAATCGTATGACCATAGAGGTTCTTGGGAACCTTGGGTTCTTCCCCCGCCATATGACTACAAGGATTTGTTTGGTGAGGTATCGTTGCCATAAATCTTCGAATTAGAGACTGCTATTAGTGAAGAATCCCTTTGGTTTGCGTAAAATGTGATGGTAATTGAAGAAGATCTTTGGGAAGTTGGAGGAGTTAGTGAAGAAGACAGTCGAGGAAAGATAAGCATAGATGATTTTTAGGCTTTCCGGGGAGAAAGACATTTAGTAATCGAAGTAAGAGAAGTCACCGACCAGTTTGAAGGCCTGTGGGAGCCTGAAGAGCATCTAACGAGAAGCGAGAGGTGTTTTAAGCTCGCACAACTAGAGAAGGGGCAACTGAGTAGGGACCAAGAAGAACCAAGAAAGCAAGGGAAGAAATAGAATAGCGAAGGAGAAGACATACTTTTGAAGCAGCTCAGGAAGACACGTGCGAATGTAAGTATGTGGGGATTACTGGTGGCATCCCACAAGCACTGACAGCTAGTCTTGAAGGATCTCAATAGTATAGACATTCCGATTGACGTCTCCCCCGACCAGTTGGTTGGAATGTTGATACCCGAAAAGCAGTCTAATGTTATCGTCTTCAGTAACAAGGATTTCCCAACAGAAGGGCTATCCCACAACAAGCCGTTGCTTTTAACTGTAAAGTGTTTGGGAAAATGGGTGACAGTCATCTTAGTCGACAATAGTTCTGCTCTCAGTGTGTGTCTGCTACGAATTGCTTACTACTTGGGGTTAAAGATGCAAGATCTCAAACCGACTGCGCAAGGAGTATAGGCATACGATTACACGCGAAGAGATGTTCTAGGGTTAGTAACTTTTGTTGTGATAATGGGACCGCTGGACAGTGAGGTAGAATTCCATGTTCTCGATGTGCTGGCCTTGTTCAATCTATTGCTAGGAAGGCCTTGGCTACATGACCCAGCAGTTAGAGCAGTTCCATCGACCCTACATCAAAAAGTGAAGCTGTTTAAGGAAGGAGTAACTGTCACCATTCAAGGAGAAACTAGCTTGCCAGCTCTGCTTAATGACACTACTCCGCTCCTTGACATCCAACACGAGGAAGAAGACCTTCTTCTAAATGGGTTCGACTTTGACGAGGCCATTCGAGTTTAGATGAACAAGCAAGAGAACTATGTAAATCAGAAGGTGATGGCAATGATGAAAGGAATGTCCTACTTTTTGAGAATGGGACTTGGCAAGCATCTGCAAGGAATCTCGGAGCCAATCTATCTGTACCACAATTGACATGGATGTGGGTTTGGATGTAAGCAGAATCAGAAGATCCGGAGATGGGAGAATACGGGCCGACATTGAACGGGTAGGGAGACGACTTCCCTTACTGCAGATCTCTGGAGCCTTGGATTGAGGAAAGGACTAACCAGAAATTGCCGGGGGTGGAGATCTTCTTCAACCACCAATTGTCTGACACCAAGGAGGAAATAGAAATATGGCATATGGGCTTCACTAAATGATACCAACAAACTGGGAAGTTCATTGTGAGGAAGGAGATCTGGGTTCCTTCTTCAATGAAGAGATGTCCGAGTGAGTATAGGTAACAAAGAAGACGAAGCTACACTAATGATGGATGTCAACACACCCGCAAATTACACTACGCTCATTATAGATGCTGTTGAAATACAAAAGAGTCAATCCCTTGAGTCTTTTCATATGCATGATGCAAAAAGTGAGTTGGAGTCTGAGTCTGGTGACTTTGTTTTAATCGAGTCTGTAATGATTCCTATGTTGGCAAGTCTGCTGGGAATGCATCTGTTGGCATCTCGAGTCCTTTCCATTTCAAGTTCAAAATTGTAACCCGTATTGAAATCACTGAAATGAATTTGGATTTTGCTTACTTCGTTGAGCCTCAAATATCTTGTTTGGATTCTGAAAATTTTAATAAATTCAAGGAGGATATCCCCCAAGAATTAAAACTTTTAATTGAAAAGGAAGAATAAATGCGAGCTAAACCCGTAATGGAAGAAACTATTTCAATAAATCTTAATAATGAAAAGGATCCGCAGATAGTTCAGGTCGGTTTCGCGCTCTCTTCGGAAGAACGTGAGCAGTTAACCCCTTTATTAAAAGAATTTAAAGATGTTTTCACATGGTCCTACAAAGATATGCCCAGAATTGACCCTGATATCGTACAACACTGAATCCCTCTGTATCTTGATGCAAAACTTGTTAAGCAGAAACCGAGAAGGACGTAAGGAGTTTCTTAGGGAAGATTCAGTTCATCAGCCGATTTATTACCAAATTGACTACTACCTGTGAACCTTTGTTCTGACTTTTGAAGAAAGGGACTAAGTTTCAGTAGGTTCAGCAGTGTCAAGACGCCTTCGACGCCATACGGAAGTGTCTGCAGAACCCTCCGATCCTGTCACCACAAGAACCCGACGATCCTCTAATACTGTACCTAGCCGTGACTGATTCAGCAATAGGATGTATGCTCGCTCAAGAAGATAAAGCCAAGGTAGAAAGAGTTGTCTACTACCTATGCTAAAAGATGATAGAATGCGAACGTCGGTATACGCCTTTGAAAAAGACTTGCTGGGCACTGGTTTGGGCATCGAGGAAATTACGCCATTACATGCTAGCGTACCGAGTTGTTCTGATCTCAAAGATGAACCCGCTCAAGGACCTCTTCGAGAAGCCAGCATTGATAAGAAAGTTAGCCCGATGGTTGCTGATGCTAGCCGCGTTTGATTTGCAGTATGTCACGAGGATGTCAGTGAAAGGGAGAGCCGTTACAGAGTTCTTAGTTGACCATTCTATTGAAAGAGAAGAAGAGTCTGAGTTTGAGTTTTCCGATGAATAAGTGTTGAAAATCGAAAAGGATCTATGGGCCTTGTACTTCGACGGAGCTTTGAGCTAATATAGATACGGGATAGAGATACCTTTGATTACTCCCTATAATTCCCATATCCCTTTGATTTTTAAGTTGAGTTTTGAGGTCACTAACAATCAGGCTAAGTATAAAGCTTAATTAGCCAGATTGGAAGTCACCTTAAAACTAGGGGTGAGAAAGTTAGAAGTTATAGGGGAATTAGCTTTGGTCGTCTCCCAAGCAAAAAGAGAATGGAAGGTTAAGGAAGAAAGGTTAATCTAGTACCACCGAGAGCTCGAAATAATGATCCCCTATTTTGAGAATGTGGAGTTTAATCACGTCTCGAGACTACAGAATAAGTTTGTTGACGCTTTAGCTACTCTGGCATCAATAATAGACATATTACCCGGAGTAAGGATAAGACCCTTGGAGATTCAGCAAAGAGATACACCCGCAATCGGTAATATTGTTGGTACCCAAGAAGTCAATGATGGACTACCCTGGTATCACGACATTAGAAATTTCATTAAGAAAGGAGAGTATCCTAGCCGAGCTAGCAAAAAGGATCAGAAAGCAATCCAAAGGCTTGCTACACAATTTGTAATATGTGAAAGAAGACTGTACAAAAGAGGATATTTGGAGGTCAATAAGCTTTGTGTTGACACAAAAGATGGAATGAGTTGATGAGAGAGGTTTATAAAGGAGTTTGCGGACTTCACATGAGTGGGATGATGCTGGCTAAAAAGATCTTGCGTCATGGGTATTTCTGAATGACGATGGAAACAGACTGTCACCAGTTCGTCCGGAGGTGCCAAATCCACGCAAACCTCGTGCATGTACTGTCATCTCAGCTTTATTACATGATCTCGCCTTGGCCATTTTCAGTTTGGGGAATCGACGGATGGGAAAAGTTACGCCCAAGGCATCAAATGGACACGAGTTTATCCTCGTAGCAATTGATTACTTCACGAAGTGGGTCGAAGTTGCCTCTTACTCAGTCCTGGATGCCTCATAAGTAGCCAGGTTCATCAAGAAAAATCAGATCTGTCGGTACGGAGTCCCACACGAGATAATCTCTGACAATGGCTCTCACTTTTAAAGAGAAGTTTTAAAACTTTTGGAAGAGAATCGAATCGTCAGCCATAAGTCTTCACCATACAGACCGCAAACCAATGGAGCAGTGGAAGATGAAAATAAGAATGTGAAGAAGATCCTACAGAAAACGATAAAGGGAAGCAAAGATTGGGTGGAGAAGCAGCCATTCGCACTTTGGGGATATCAAACATCGATCAGGACTTCCACTGGAGCAACACCTTATGCATTGGTTTACAAAATGAAAGCGATTTTACCCATAGAATTGGAGATCCCGTCGCTAAGAATAATGGTTGAAAGCAGCATTCTCGAGTTACTCTTCTTTGATGAAAGGAGGCTTAGAGCGCTGTTTCATATTCATGGGCATCAGAAGAGAATAACTCGGGCATTTAACAAGAAGGTTAAGCCTCGAAATTTGAAAGAAGGTGATTTAGTTCTCAGCCTCGATCTTCAATCCAACGGGCAAATTCAAACCTAATCGGGCCGGGCCTTATCTTATCAAAACCCTATGTCAGAAGAAGCCGCTATTCTTATGGATCTGGATGGGAATGTCTTTTCTACGTCAATCAACTCAAATCAACTTAAAAGGTTTTATCCCTGAGAGAAAAATATAAATAAAGAGAAAAACTCGCTGGGTTAAAAATCGTAAAGACGACCCAAGCAAAAGTTAGAGCAGCCTGCAAGATCGAAAACCCGAAAGGACGACCTTAGCAAAAGTTAGGGCAATGAAAAGGAGAGTGTCAATACCCTAGTGCAACCCAAGCCTCAAACTACGTTATAACCTAATTCCCTTCTTTGGGATACGTAGGCAGTTTCTGTCAGAAGTTCGGCCTAAACCTTTGTTCAGAGCTCTCCTTTGTAATCATGTTTCAAGTAGTCGATCAATGCAAAAGCTTACTCTAAGTTTTTCTAATAAATTGGTTATACTGCAAAAATGAAAATCTAACAGTTTCAGAAATCATCACAAACTAGAAGCGGAGAGACTTTCATCAAAAAGTTTTATTGATTCAGTTGGTTCTAAAAACAAGAGAGGCTCGTAAGTCTTCATCCTAGAAAGCTTAAAAAAAGAGAGAGAGAGAAGAGAAAGCAAACAAAATATTGAGGTACAACGAAGCAAAGTCAAGTTCTTCTCCTCTTTGCATCTTCTCCCTGCCTTGCACTGCGCTCTAATTCTTTCCTAAGCCTAACCTTGTAATCCTCAGAAAGCCTGCTGTCAAACTCTCTACCAACCAGAATCCTCAGTCGAGAACGCCAAGCACGCCAGTATTGACCCAAGAAAGGGACTCGATGTGCAGAAATCTACAAATGACTCACGACAGTGTCAGGCCTGATCTGAGTATGCCCAAATTGACATAGAATGCGATATGGATGATAGAAAGTAGCCAGCTTCAAGCCAATCGACAAGACCTCGTGGTGATCCATGGTGGCAGCAGTCATAAGGGAAATCTTCAAACAGGGGTATTGGTAGGAAATGTCATCTTCAGTTCTTCCAAACGGCTTCAGTGGAGCAGAGGTGGTAAGCTTGACGATGGACGAATAACTTCACGCTGTAGTTATCGGACATGAGTTTCTCCGGCAGATTCACCTTCTCCATCATCCAAACCTGAGAGAAATAAAGGAAAAGAAGAGTTGAGTAGAAAAATAGAGAGAAATACAGAAAAAGGAGAGCTGAGCAAAAAAAATAGAAAGAAATACAGAAAAAGGAGAGCTGAGAGAAAAAAAATTAGAGAGAAATACATAAAAAGGAAAGCTGGGTGGGAAAAGATAGAGAGACACAGAAAAAGGAAAGCTGAGCGAAAAGATAGAGAGAAATATAGAAGAACGAGAATGGAGTGAATACCTATAGCAGTAAAGCACTGCCCACGAAGGAAGGGGCACCCTCAATACGAACCGCGTCAAGCCCGAGAAGTGTCTCAGCAAGGACTAGTGGAGCGGGATCCTGGCCCTCGTGAATTTGATAAGATACATCCATCATAGAAGAGCTTGCCCGTCCATCAGAAGACCCCAGAAGAGTCTGATAAGATACATCCACCATATCGATGCTACAGTTGAAGGGGTCGGAGTTGGCCAATGATCCGAGCCACATCAAGAACTCCATAAGTGAAGCCTCATGCTTAAGGTAGCCACAAAGCTGCATCAACTAGTCCTTGGGACTCGAAAATGGAGTAGGAACTATGACTCCATCTCGAGATGAAATCTCATGACTAGCAGAAAAGTCTTACACCGTCAGGCACAGCTCCTCATATCCGAAACAAAACACGTGAACGTTGGGATCCCAAAGTTGGGTAGCCCCTTCAGAAGAGGCCAATCGATTCTCATGATCTTCAAAGAGAATAGCGCATCCAGACCACAAACCTTTCAAACATCATGGCCGCTAGATTTTTCCTCATGGCTGCAACCTTTTTCCTGTAGAAAATTTTTGACAGCACTTCCCTTTCTTGCTAGCATCCTTGCCAGGAACCTATAAGCAACTTGCAACACAAAAATGGGCTCGAAGGGCAAGTATTCAGCTCACAAACATACATTATACATAATAAAAGATTTGAGTGATCGAAAACATGTTTTCATATGTATGAAAAAAAAGACAAGCATCCACAATGAACATAATGTAATCTAAAGGCACGAATGCCTGTCTCAATCAAAACAGTAATATATACATGTGCAGTGCATCAAGTGTATCAGCAAACAAGGCCTGAGTAAAGAAATAGACACACAGGCCTTTATGTCAAAAGAGAAAAAAGAAGAAGAAGGAAGCAGCAAGGGTCATCACTCGCGCCAAGTCCACTTTCTCTCTTCTAAAATTCATAGTCATATGCAAAACATTGTCTAGGTCCTAAGTTCGTGAGACTATCCTTAGGTTTTTTCAAGCCCTAAAGAACTAGGCAGCCCTCTCTTTCAAACCCTAGTTATATGCGAAGCATTATCTAGGTCCTAAGTTCGTGAGACGATCCTTAGATTTTTTCAAGCCTTAGAGGACTAGGCATCCCTTTTTACCAAGCCCTAGAGTACTAGGCATCCCTCTTTTCTAAGCCTTAGAGGACTAAGCATCCCTTATTTCCAAACCCTAGAGGACTAGGCATCCCTTTTTCGCAAGCCCTAGAGGACTAGGTCCCTCTCTTTCAAACCCTAGTGATATGCAAAGCGTTATCTAGGTCCTAAGTTCGTGAGACGATCCTTAGGTTTTCACAAGCCCTAAAGGACTAGGCATCCCTCTCTTCTAAAGTCTTAGTCACATGCGAAGCAGTGTCTAGGTCCTAAGTTCGTGAGATGATTCTTACATTTTTTCAAAGCTCTAGAGGACTAGGCATCCCTCTATTCTAAAAATTATAGTCATATGCGAAGCATTGTCTAGGTCCTAAGTTCGTGAGACGATTCTTAGGTTTTTTCAAGCCCTAGAGGACTAGGCATCCCTCTCTTCCAAAATCTTAGTCATATGCAAAGCATTGTCTAGGTCCTAAGTTCGTGAGACGATCCTTACATTTTACCCAATCCTTAGAGGATTAGGCAATCCTCTCTTTCAAACCCTAGTTATATGCGAAGAATTGTCTAGGTCCTAAATTCGTGAGACAATCCTTAGGTTTTTCCAAACCCTAAAGGACTAGGCTTCCTTCTCTTTCAAGCCCTAGTCATATACGAAGCGTTGTCTAGGTCCTAAGTTCGTGAGATGATTCTCAAGGTTGTTAAGCCCTAGTGTTCTAGGCACCCTAAGCCCTACTTCCTAGGCATCTCTAGTGGAGTTCTTAAAGCTTTGGATTGTTGATTACTTCTTCAGGTCCTGACTCAACCTTTTGAAGTTCCTATGTTTTGCATCATACCTTGTACCTGCACCATGTTTTGCATTTGCCTTGCATCATGATTTGTCTATTTGCATCATATGCATTGCCCCATGAACTACGATCGGTCTGACCCCTTGCAATGGGGTACAAGGAAGCTCGATGAAAATTCGGGTTCGACCATGCTTTTTATGTGTTGTTTTTATGCCGAACATTAGCAACTTGTTCAATCAATTTGTCTTTAGAGTTTTGACATTTTCTTGCACCACGAGTTGTTGCAAGCTCTGTCAAAGAGGAGCAACTGTAGACACCCCAATCTGACCAAACTGAATCTTAGGCACCCATCTCGAATCTGCTCCAATGATAAAAGTATGAGAATCATGCTCAAAGATACTCCGAAGCAAGCAAAATCACGAATATGGTTCAAAACCCAAGAAAACCACCAAAAAAACATCTACTCCGTGACTTTTATGTCACGACTGTGACCTTTTTGCAAATCATAAACAAGGCTGTGACTTCCTTTCTCACGCCTGCATCTTTTTATCCTAGCCGCGACTTTTGAAAGTCACGGCTGTCTTTTTCATCACCATGAAGGTAGCAGTCGTCACTATGAAAAAGCAAAACGGTAATGGCCGTCACTATTACCCCTTTTTGGACAAGTGGTAGCATCCTAGAAGGGATCTGTGTTGCCCATTTTACCTATAAATAGGCGTCATTTTTCAATAGAACAGAGGAGGAAGAATCTGGAGGTCAAAACTCTGCCCAAATACACCCCCACCCGATAATCTCCCATCCATTCTACACTTCTCAAGCCTTGTTTGTGATCTTGATTGCGTTGAAGGAGTTCGTAGAGCTTGTATTGGCTTGGAGATAGCCTAGTCTCACCCCCGAGGAGCCATTCGAGGTGTATATTCACACAAGGTAACCTTAAGAACCCACAACTCTTCTATAAACCCTCATTTTCTTCCCCCGAGAGTGTCGTGGATAAGGTTTCTATTGTTTTTATCATTTATTCATCATTTATTTTGAAATAAGCATTATTCCTTCAAGTTTTCATTATGAACAGTATATTCGTAACTCTCTGTTTCGTATATTACAATTGTTTTTATTTCATTTCGATGCTCACAAGCACACTGAGCACTTTAAAAACTTTATGAGGTTCTAGAACATGACGGGCGTGACTTTTTAATGTCACGGCCGTATGTTTTGTTAAACCAACAGTCACGGCAATGAACTTTATGCACATGGCCGATGTATTTGTGCCTTAGTTACTCACGGCCGCAACATCCTATTGTTACGGCTTCGATATCTATTTAGAGGCTAAAAACATGAAAACTCCCTTCAAAACTCTCTGATGTTTGTTTATTTCAAGGTTTTATCTCTTTTTATTACTATGTTTAGGATTTTCTCTTTTCTGTACCTCAATTTATCTTCTTGCTAGGTAACGAATAGTAGATCTGGCCTAGATCAAATGGGCTGTGATCTCCACTCTATACACCTCCATTCTTATGTGCTGTGTAGTTATAACAATATGACGGCCGCGACCTTCCAATGTCACGGTCGTGTATTTTATTAAACTCATAGTAACGGCTACCAATTCATTTACAATGGCCGCAGCTTTTATCTCCGTGTTTGTCACAGTCGCCATATCTTTTTACTACGGCCGTGAGGTTTTATGAGACTAGTGACATGAAAAGTGTATTTTAAGTATTTTGTTGTTCATTTTTGCCATTTTGTTTAGAGTTATTGCTTGTATAGAGGATGAGTGATGGTGGATCTAACCTAGAATCAATAGGTTATGGTCTATGTCCTACACATCATGTTCATGTGAGTCTTTTTAAAGCATTGTGTAACGTTTATACCCATTCTGTACCCTTAAAAATCATGGCCGCGACTTTTATTTGTCACGATCGTGAGATTTTTAATTCTGTTCTTCGCGGTAACCTTATATTTGTTATGGCTGCGGGTTTTGTGACTATGTTTGTCATGGTCACAATATTTTTTGCTACGGCCGTGAGTTTTCTACATGTCCAGTAGCTTAAATATAATGTTTAAGTCTCTTCGGTTTATTTTGCACAGCCTGTTCATAGCATGTTAAGGTCAGAAACATTGTTGCATGACCCTTAGACCTTTATTTGTTCGTTTTATTGCTTATTCTCATGTTTTTCGCTTTGCTTTGCTCAAACGATACGTATAACATATCTAGAAATAACAACCAAGTTACATGACCCTAGGAATCATAATTAGGATTTTGTTTCGTTGCTTACTTTTGTTTGAACTCTCTTTAACCTTCCCTTCTATGTATGTTACCTTTAAAAAGTTTACAACAAAAACTAATATTGACAAAGTATAGGCCAACCTCACAGTTGGGTGAAAATGGTGCCTAACACCTTCCCTTTTCGTACCTTAGCCCCCGAACTCTCTTTTTCTCTGGTTACGTTTTTAAAAGACGCACAGCCTTTTTTTGTTTTTCTTGATTTTTCCCAAAAACAAGTGGTGACTCCATTTGTTTAAAAAGGATGCTCAGATATCTTAGATTTTCTTGTTTAGAAAAAAAATATTTTTCTGAAAATAATAAATATCTGGTGCACCCCATGAGACCAAATCACACGCACCATCCAAATCCATGATGATTACAGCACCACTGGTCATAATGATCTTGATTAGATACGGCTCGGCCCAATTTGGCTTGAACTTACCCCTTGGATAAAAAACTAGAGCCCTGATTTCCTTGAGAACCAAGACTCTGAGATCCCGAGTCATGACCTTTTTGTTGAATGCTATGCCTATCCTCCTTTGGTACCCTTGTATATGAATAGAGCCTACAGCCTTCTTTCATGGAACAAATGTAGCTCTTCCATCCGATTTCTCTGCCATTTTGCATCCGGGATGTTAGCCTCTACCACTACTCTCAGTGAAGGGATTTTCACTTCAATAGAAAGTACAGCTTCCATCCTATATACTAAGGAGTAAGGCGTGGTTCCTGTTGAGGCTCTGATCGACGTTCTATACCCCCACAGTGCAAACGGTAGATGTTCTGGCCAATCTTTTTGTGAGCTGATCATCTTTTGCACGATCTTCTTGATATTCTTATCCACTTCTTCAACTGCCCCATTGGTTTGTGGCTGATATGGTGATGACTTGTGGGCCACTATCCGATACTCTTCGAGGAGGTTCAGAACTTCACTCTGAAAGTGCGAACCGCTATCTGAGATAACCTCTTGGGGGACTCCGTATCAACAAATAATATTCTACTTGATGAACTTGGCAACATAGGAGGCTTTCAGCACTGAGTAAGAGGCAGCCTCCACCCACTTGGTAAAATAGTCGATGGCCACCAAGATGAATTTATGCCCATTTGAAGCCTTTGCTGTTATCTTGCCAATCACATCAATTCCCCATACTAAAAATAGCCACGGTAACATCAAGCTATACAGTTGTGATAGAGGAATGTGCATAAGGTTTGCATGGATCTGACACTTATGGCACCTTCGTACGAACTTGATGCAGTCTGTTTCCATCATCATCCAGAAATACCCTTGTCACCGGATCTTCTTGGCTAACATATTTCTTTTCATGTGAGGTCCGCAGACTTCAGCATGTATCCCTTTCATCAGTTCTCAACCTTCTTCACTGCTAACACATAGCTTGTTGACCCCGAAATGTCCTCGCTTGTACAACTTTCCTCCACAAATGATAAATTGTGCGAATAGTCTCCTTATCGCTCTTTTGTTCTTTTTACTGGCGTACTTGGGCTATTCTCCCTTTTTCCAAAAAATTGTAGATGTCAAAGTACCAAGAGAGCTCGTCTGTGCTTTCTTCGATCGCCGCTATCATCTCATATGCGGGTTTTCTTTTCTGCTCAATTATCAGTGGTCTCATCCTGACTCCAAATGGTATGTCGATCATTGATGCCAAAGTAGCCAGGACATCGGCGAACTTGTTCTGCAATCTTGGAACATGGGTGAAAACCACTTATTCAAAGTATAGAATCAACTTCTCAAGCTCTTGGTGATAACAGATCAGCGTTTCCTCCTTGACCTTCTACTCTTCTCTTGCCTGTGAGACCACCAATGCTAAGTTCCCGATCACTTCTAGTTTCTTTACCCCTAGTTCTAGAGCTGCCTTTAACTCGGCTAAGAATGCTTTATACTCGGCTTGGTTGTTGGTGACTTCGAAATTGAGCTTCAAAGATAAAGGAACATGTGATTCGTTAGGAGTGACAAGGTGAACTCCTATTCCATAGCCGTATTGATTGGATGCACCAACAAAATACAGAGTCCATTTATCATCCCTGACTCCCATGAGCTACTCGTCGGGGAACTAAAACTCGGCATCTTCGTCTCCTTCGATCGGTTAATCTGCCAAAAATTTTGCCACCGCTCTATCTTTTACAAACTTTTTGGTGACATACTTAAGATCAAACTCTAACAGCAATAGCAACCAGCAGGCCAGTTTTCCTGTTAGTGTCGACTTCTCAAATAAGTACTTTCACGAATCCATCCAGGAGATTACATTCACTGTGAAAGACAGCATATAATGCCTTAATTTTCGGGAAGCCCAAAATGAAGCCCAACATGTCTTCTTCAACGGCGTGTATCGTATCTCACATCCGGTCATCTTCTTGCTCAAGTAGTAAACTGCCTTTTCAATCCCGGTCTGTCCTTCTTGTGCCAGCATGCATCCTATAGCTGAATCAGTTACAGATAAATAGAGAATCAATGGCCTATTAGGCTCGAGAGGAGCTAAGACAGGTTGGTTCTATAAATATTAATGCACAGCTTCAAAGGCCTCTTGACACCTCTAGTCCCATTCCAACTTAACCCCTTTCTTAGCAGACAGAACAACGACTCACAGGTAGTTGTCAGCTTAGCTATGAATCGGCTGATGAACTGCTCCTTTCTTAGAAAGCCTCTGACTTTCTGCTCGGTCTTTGGGGGAGGCAATTTCATGATTTCCTTAATTTTTGAAGGGTCAACTTCGATACCTCGTTGAGTAATCATGAACCCGAGCATCTTTTCTATAGTGACTCCGAAGGCACACTTCTATGGGTTAAGCCACATCTTGTACTTCCTAATCCTTTCGAAGAATTTCTGCAGTGTTATAATATGGTCATCTCGATTCTTGGACTTCACAATCATATCGTCCACATACACCTCGACTTCCTTATGTATCATGTCATGCAATAAGGTAGTAGTAGCTCTTTAATAAGTTACCCCTGCATTCTTTAAATCGAATGGCATCATACGATAATAGTAGGTGCCCCACGGTGTAGTAAATGTTGTCTTCTCTCTATCTTTGGGGTCCATTAGGATCTGATTATACCATGGGAAGCCATTCATAAATGATAAGAGAGCGTGCTCTGTTGTGCTGTCTACCAGAACGTCGATGTGCGGCAATGAAAAGTCGTCCTTAGGACTGGCCTTGTTGAGATCTCGAAAATCCACACAGACTCTGTTGCGTCCATCTTTCTTTAAGACCGGCACAATGTTGTCCACCCACTTCAGATACTCGGTTACTATGAGAAACTCGGCGTTGATTTGTTTGGTGACATCCTCATTGATCTTCAACGCCCATTCTAGCCGTATCCTTCTCAACTTCTGCTTAATTGGTTTAGCATCGGGATACAAAGGGATGTGGTGTTGGACGATTTTAGGATCAATACCGGGCATATCCTCGTAAGACCATGCAAAGACGTTTTTGAATTCTTTTAATAAAACTGTTAATTACTCACGTTCAACTAAAGATAATAAGAAACCGATTTGGACAATTTGTGAATTAGTTTTATTACCAAGATTAATTGACAAGGTTTCTTCAATTATAGGTTGAGTTTTTTATTAAAACTTTTATTTCTTTGAGAACATCCCCTTCGAATTCAAAATTATCAAAAAGCATATGAAATAAATCGAGCAAACCAGAGTAACTAGAAATCTCGTTCATTTCATTGATATTAAAAAAAGAAGGGATTATAAATTCAAAAGCAAGGGAAGAGGAGGCTGCACGGACAGACGTGCTCTCAGACTCGACATCCAACAATTAGAACAAAGAAAAAACTCACACAACTCAGACTCAGACTCAAGACATGAATCATGCAAATTATAAAATACTAAAGACCAGTTTTTAACATCTTTTGCAGCCGTATCCACGATTAGTCCAATGTAATCAGCTATGCACATCTGAGCCATCTAATCATTGAATAATGCTCCCATGTCGGTGCCATCCATCTTATCTGCCCAGTCTTCTTCCTCTTAGAACTTCTTCCATTTCTTCTCTCTCTCCACAGTTGTTTCCTCTTCCTCTGTATCAGATAGCTTGTGGCTGAAGAAGATCTCCAAACCTAACAATTTTTGATTAGTTTCCTCATTGAACCACGGTTCTGGGAAACCACAGTAAGAAAAGTCTTCACCCTCCTTGACGAAGTAACCGTTCAACATTCTCGAGTATCTGACCTTCTTTCCTCTCTGTCCTTTCTTCAGTTCTTCCATATCTTCTTCTGTCGGCTTACGCCCCAACCAAAAATGTTGCAAGGTCGGTAGCACTTGGATAGGTTCTAAAATTCCCTACTGCTAACGACCCAACCTAATCCCAAAAAATAAGACATACGTATCATCATAGTGACAGCATAGGGGTTAATATAACTCTCTTTCTCCTTTAACAGCATCTGCACTACCTGACCCTCATCAAACCTAAACCCGCTCAGGAAGACATCTCCTTCTCCAAGTTGGACTTCTAGGAGAGTTAAGCCATCTTTTCTCGGGGGTTGGATACTATCCTCCCCGTGAATAGTCCGCACTGCTCCGTTTTTAATCAGTTTCAACTTCTGATGGAGAGTAGAAAGAACTGCTTGTACATTAGGGTCATAGAGCCACGGTCTTCCTAGCAACAAATTCAAAGATGCTAGAACATCTAACACATGAAACTCTACAGAAGTTTCCAGCGGTCTAATAGACACAACAAATGTCATCAGCCCAAGCACATATCACCTCGTGTTATCATAGGCTCTAACCCATTGATTGCTGGGCGTAAAATGATTCGATTTCATCCTCAAGCAAGCCATCGCTCTGAGCGGGCAAACATTCAGTGCCGACCCATTGTCAATGAGAGTGATGGAAAGCCATTTTTCCAAACATTTGACAGTGATATGCAGGGGTTTGTTATAATTCCTTCCTTCCAAAGGTAAATCTTTGTCAGAAAAGGATATTACTTTAAGCTCCTGGCTAGTAGAATTATCTCAATCAATTGTTCGAGAGTTGCATCTATACAAACATTAGCCTTATTCAAAACCCTCAACACAGCTTGTCAGTGCCAGTGCAAAGCCATCAGCAGGCCCCAAATACTGATGTTGGCCTGAGTCTTTTTTAGCTATCTTAGTGCCAGTGCAAATTCACGTCCGGTGAACGGGATTGATGATATCTCCTTAAAGAAGTTTATAAGTTTTGATTTTTCCAAACTCTACAGGTGAATTTTATAATCCGACATGTCAAAAAGTTAAGCGGAAAGTTTTAAGAATTTTTTCGAAGAAACCGATTAAATATAATTGTCAGTAATTTAATTTAATCGACGGGTATCTGTAATCTTAACGTGTAGATAATAAATAAGTGTTTAATAATAAGAGTTTAAATATTTTGATTTTGAGAATAAAGCTAGAAGTCTAATTATAATTTTTTAGTAGAATGAATTATAATTTATATTTTTATGAAATTACTTTTGAATTGAGGTATGATTTCATAATTGCATTAGGAGCCCACGTCTAATGACTTATTAACTTTACAATTTTTTACTATAGCTTATTTCTATATTGTTATAAAACTTAGTCACTATAACAAAACATAACAGTCTAGGGTTTTCACGTATTGTGAAAATAAAAAAATAGGTGGCTAGAGAGGTTTCGAAGAACACGACAGATTAAAATTCACGCTTTGTTTGTGTTTCGACATTCAACAATACAGCAAAAGACTTGATTTGGAGATTTGACTTCTAGTAAAAAAATCGCGATAACTTGTTAACTAAAGTTTATTACGGTAAACGAAATCAATCCAACCGGATTTCGAAATGTATAATTCTAAGATAATTTTAGGAGTTATACCGAGTTTTATTTTTGGTTGTTTGATATGAAAAATGTTTTAATCTGAAGTCTATTTTGGCACTTTTCCGTTTAGATTGTTTTTTTTTTTTACTTAAATCATATATAAAATATTTGGATATTGATTTTTAGCCTTAACAATTGGTACCATAGCCATCTTTAATTATGTATATGATTAAATCATGGGTTCGGATAGAATAAGAGTGTGCTAACTTTATTTTATAAGCGATTTAATCTCGACTTTAATGGTCATTATTTTGCATGTTTGATTGCATAGTTCTAATGATTATTATAATTAATTATTTTTTTCACGAAAGTTTGGTCGTGGTAGTTGAATGTGAACTCTTCGGAGGCATAAGAATCGTGTAATCTTCTTCCTCTATAGTTGATTTGTGAACTCTTCGGAGGCATATGATCAATTTATTGTTGTTTTTGTTTTTCGGAACGAAAGAACGAAGAACGAGAAGGATGAACAGGTTGAAGATTATGATATGGACAAGTTTATGAAGTTCCAGTGATGATTTCAAAGTGTTTTTTCGATGTTTAGATTGAGAAACCGCGTTTGGGAGTCAAAAACACAAATAACAATGCAACTGTGACATAGCTTTTTGGTCGCAGACCGCTCGAGCGGACCTAGACTGCTCGAGCGGTGGATCGCCAATGTGCGTTTTGAGCGGATTGTAGAGTTCTGATGGTTGCGGGTTATTGTTTCGCAAAGTCCTGTTTCATACAGGACTGCAAGAAAGTTTTGACGAACATGAACTCTTTGACTTAAAAAGTTTTAATTAGACCATAAAAATCAAGATATTATGCATTTATTTATTTAAATATATGGATTTTGTTTTTTACTTTCTGTTCAGTTTAATTAATTCAGTTATACGAAATTAATTTTTTTTTGTAACGAAAAAATAAAATAAAATATTCTTATATTTTTTTGGGTAAATTACACTGACCTCCTTTGAGGTTTCTGGCAAAAACAAGAGCATCCCCTTAGCTTTTTGAAATAGTACTGATTTCTCTTGTCAGTAAAAAAATAAATTTCATTTAATTTTTTTGTTGAAAGACAAA
>JAULJZ010218787.1:0-17927 GCA_032270985.1 Heliamphora pulchella | reverse complement strand
TACACACCAAATTAAATACTATACAGAATATCGGACATCCATGCATAACAAATAAATGATATACATACATTGCTCATGAAGATTCTCATAAAATAGAAAACTAATTTTATTAAAAATAAAATTAAATACTAAAAATATGATTTTTAGTATACGACCCCAACAATAGTTATATGTGGTGGTTTGTTGTGGTGATAGATATTATCAACGTGCACCTGCCGTAGGCTGGGTCGGTGTTTGAACCTTGATAATATCCAGTGGAGTTTATGTTTTGATAAGTTACATGGGAGACACTTGTCGTAGGCTGGACCGGTGTATATTTTAGGGCAACTTATCAGGCAAATACAGATGCGTTCTCGGTTGTAACTCTAGAATGATTATCTGGCAGAAACATACCGTAGGCTGGGTCTTGTTATTATTTTAGGATATTATCTGGCTGGAATCGTAGAAACTTCTCGTGTATTAGATTTGATATTGATGATGAGGAGGAGGATGTGTTTGGGTAGTGTTCTAGGATAATCCTAATTGGAGTTATTAGTAATTAATTAAATCACAATGCATTTTGATATATCTGTTGTTTATTTGTTACTACCTGTTGATGTGATTAGCTATCGATGCATGCTTTACTTGTGATGAGTTTACTGAGTTCTTCGAACTCATGGCTTCGTTTTATGTTACCTTGGTGAGTCATGACGTTGTAGAGGAGAACATAAAAGAACAGATAGAGCCGTAGTTCATGTGAACCTAGCCACCAAAGTCTTTATTATCAGTATTTTTTTATTTTTAGTTATTTTTTTTATTTTCTGCTGCAAGAACAATGATGTAATAAAATTTTTGATTTAATTTTATTTTATTTTTTTAAGAAATATTAGAATAAGATTTTACCTTTTTGTTGCCTAGTATTTTATTTGTCACACTAGATTAATTCAAAATTTTGGAACGTCACAGTTGGTATCAGAGCCCTAGGTTAAACCCTTACCCACGCGATCGTAGGTTCAACTTAAATAAGGTTAAAACGTAATTTTTTTTTCATAATAACTGTTTAAAAGCCTTGGTTTATTTGTTTATATAGATGAATCGAGGGAGAAGCAAACCCCGCCGATACTTGGAACCACGAGAAGATATGGAATCTGAAGTGTTTGAAGAACAGAGAGAACCGCCACCTGTACCACGAGACAAGAACTTTAATTTTCTACTCTGGACCCTCGTTGATGCAATAAGGAATCCACTGCCTGCACTTGCTCAAGCATAGCGAGTTCAAACTGACAAGATGGCTTTGTTTTTAAATTTTTGCCAGCAGCGACCCCCAATGTTCAGCGGAGGAACCCGTCCCCAAGAGGCAAAGAGTTAGCTGAATCAGGTGAAAAAGATGTTAGAGACCATGGCCGTCACTGATGAAGCCGATCGAGTAGCCCTGGCCACTTATCAGTTAGAGGGAGAAGCCGACCACTGGTGGAATTCGGTAAGGAATTCCCGCCATGTGGCTACCATGCAGCAGTTTGAGGAGTTATTCCTCCAAAAGTACTTCCCAGATGCATAGAGACAAGAGATGATACGAAGTTTTCTACAGCTGAAACAGGCACGGATGACAGTAGCTGAATTTGCTTTCAAGTTCGAAGAGTTAGGCTGGGGCCATTATTCTAGATGAAGCATCTAAGGCCAGAAAGTTCGATTGAGGCTTGGAGCCCTTGATTCATGGCAGAGTTATGAGCGCACGCCTTCCTACCTTTGTTGAGGTTGTTGACACTGCCCTGCTGATGGAGAAGGCCCCATCCATAATAACAACTGGGGCCAAGCAGCCACTTTCAAATCGTACAAACCACCGAATCAGAATGAACACAGAGTTTATCGATGCTTCACTTGTGGTTAAGAAGGCCATTGAAAGTTTGAAGGCCATCGAAAGTTTGAATGCCCACAGAATCAAGGACATGGGAACTGGTAACCACAGCGGCCTCTACCGCAAAATCAGCCACAAAATCAGCAGCTGCAAAGGACTCAGAACCCTGGTCCAGTGGCTAACTGGAACAATAATGGCAATCAGAAAGGAGCTCAAAACGACGGGAACAAAAATGGTAATCAGGGTGACAGAATCTTTGCTCTTCAAGATGATGATATCGACAACAATCAGGTCATCCAAGGTATGTTTGTTCTTTTTAGTACGTTGGTAAAAGTACTTTTCGATACCAGTGCATCGCATTCTTTCATTTCTACATCTTGCATGAAAACTCTTGGCATAGAACCAGAAAGTTTGAAGCAAGCGTTGAAGATTGTTTCACCATTAGGAAGCCTTCAGTGTATAGAGACTATATGTAAGTCCTATATGTTGAGAATCTCTGGGTTTAGTCTACTTTGTGATCTACGAGTGATGGATTTCAGAGGTTTTGATATAAAACTCGATATGGACTGGCTGTCAGCACACTGAGCAATGATTGATTATTATCATAAAAGAATCCGTGTATGCACCTGAGATGGAACCTTTTGTAAGATTCAGGGAGATAGAAAGGAGGCTCTCGTTACACAGGAAAATAAAACCGATGGATTCGCTAGTTCTATCGCCAGCCTGACAATTAGTGATGACTCATCAAGGAAGGACCATCCACAGATTGTTGAGGAGTTTGCTGACGTTTTTCCTAATAAATTGCCAGGGTTACCCCCTAAGAGGGATGTGGAGTTCGCAATTTAGCTGCAACCTGGCACTGCACCAATCTCAATCCCACCGCACAGAATGGCACTAGCAGAGTTACGAAAATTGAAGGATCAGTTGCAAGAGTTGGAAGGGAAGGTGTTTATTCGCCCGAGTACCTCCCCTTGGGGTGCGCCTGCACTCTTTTTGAAGAAGAAGGATGGATCTTTACAGTTGTGCATAGATTATCGACGATTGAATCGAGTGACGATCAAGAATAGATATCTGTTACCAAGAATTGAAGACCTTTTTTATCAACTTCGAGGAGCGTCGTACTTTTCAAAAATTAACCTTCGATCTAGGTATCACCAGCTAAGAGTTAAGGAAGAAGATATTCCGAAGACTGCCTTTTGTACCAAATATGGCCTTTACGAGTTTGTAGTGATGCCATTCGGATTTACCAATGCACCCACAGTATTCATGGGCTTGATGAACAAGTTGTTCCAGCCATTCTTGGAACAGTTCATGGTAGTATTCATCGATGACATTTTAGTATACTCCCGCATCGACGAAAATCATAAGCAACACCTGAGAACGACCCTTCAAGTTTTACAAGATGCATAGTTATACGGCAAAGCCAGCAAATGTGAGTTTTGGCAACGAGAAGTAAAATTCTTGGGACATGTTATATCCAAAAAAGGAGTATCCGTGGACCCAGCAAAGGTAGAAGCTGTGATGAACTGGAAGCAACCAAAATTAATTTTTGAAGTTTGCAATTTTCTGGGCCTGGTAGGCTATTATCAAAGATTTATTCAGGATTTCTCTAAATTGGCCCGACCGATGACGAGGTTGATGCAGAAAGGGATCAAGTTTGAATGGAGCGATGCTTGTGAAAAAGCTTTTCAAGAGTTGAAGACGAGATTAACCAATGCACCCATTCTGATAGTACCCGACAAAAACGTGGGTTATACAGTATTTTGCGACGCATCTAAGGAAGTCTTGGCAGTGTTTTGATGCAAACTGGTAAGGTTGTAGCGTATGGGCCTCGACAGCTTAAGCCGCATAAGCAGAATTATCCGACTTACGATCTGGAGTTAGCGGCAGTAGTTTTTGCATTAAAAATGTGGAGGCACTATTTATATGGAGAAAAGTTTGAACTCTTCACTGATCATAAGAGTCTTAAATATCTGTTTCCACAAAAGGAGCTCAACATGAGACAACGACGTTGGATGGAGTACCTGGAGATTATGATTTTTGTATCGCATATCATCCTGGTAAGGCGAATGTGGCGGCTAATGCCTTAAGTAGGAAAACAAGAGTAGAATTGGCTTGTCTATGGAATTCGTTGGAGACCCTCAGTGAGTATCATTTGTAACCATCAGAAAGAAGTGAAGGTATCTATTTTAGTGTGACAGTGGCAACACCGAGTCTTGTCCAGCAAGTTTTAGAAGGGCAGAGATTTGATCAGGAAGTAGCTTTCATCAAACATCAGCTGTCTAATCAAGAGTCAGTTTAGGGATGGGAGCTTCTTGCTGATGGAGGCTTAACATATCAAGTAAATATCTTTGTATCTAACACCGACAGTCTTTGAGATCAAGTATTAACGAAATTTCACAAGTCGATGTTTGTAGTACATCCAGGCACGACCAAGATGTACCAAGATTTGAAACGACAATTTTGGTGGAGTAGTATAAAGAAGGATGTAGCAATTTTTGTGACCCGTTGTTTGACATGCCAGCAAGTCAAGGTAAAGCATCAGAAACCAGGAGGGACTCTACAACCCTTAGAGATACTTTGGTGGAAATGGGAGCATGTAACAATGGATTTCATATCAGAACAGCCTAGATCTCCGCAGGGGCATACAAGAATTTGGGTAATCGTCAATTGCTTCACAAAGTCAGCGCATTTCTTACTGATCAAGATGACAGATACACTTGAGGCGTTGAGTCAAAAGTACATCCATGAGATTGTAAGGCTACACGGAATACATATTTCCATTGTATCTGACCGCGATCCACGCTTTATATCCAAGTTTTGGTAGGGTCTACAAATAGCTTTAGGGACAGAGCTCTATTTTAGTACAGCTTTTCACCCGCAGTAAGACGGACAGTCAGAGAGGACTATTCAGACACTAGAAGATATACTTAGAGCCTGTGTTATGGACTTTGGCATAAGTTGGGAGAGGCACTTACCGCTGGTGGAGTTTGCGTACAATAACATTTATCAGGTTAGTATTGGTATTGCACCGTACGAGGCCTTATATGGGGGACCTTATCGGTCACCTATCTGTTAGACCGAGGTAAGAGAGACAAGTTTGCTAGGACCCGATCTTGTGATGGAAACGACATAGAAGGTTAAGCTGATTTGTCAGCGCCTTCTCACAACACGAAGCCGGCAAAAGAGTAATTCTAATCGGAGGCGTCGACCGTTAGAGTTTGAAGTTGGAGATCATGTTTTCCTAAAGATTCAACTGCGTCGTGGTATTATTCAGTTTGGGAAGAAATGGAAGTTCTCCCCGTTTTATTGGACCGTTCGAGATTCTATAGAAAGTTGGAGCCATAGCTTATCATTTAGCCCTACCCCCGCAGGTAGCAAGTGTTCACAATATTTTTCATGTATCAATGCTACGAAAGTACGAACCTGACCCTACCCACGTTTTGAGCTGGGAGGAGATTTGTCACGCCCTCAACTTCGATGCGCGTGATACCCACATCATATCCCGTTCTTATAACTAGAACTACTTCAATGATGTTCCTTTGAATTTTCTTAACCCATTTTAAACGGAATAACTCCCAGATTTACAAAATAATCCAAGTATAAAAATTAAAAATTTGGGTAGAATTTTCTCTATTTTTTGGACTATCCCAAATTTTTCTATAAACTTGCCAAACCAAACAACAATATATATACACAAGCACTGCCTAGATCTCAACCCACAAATCCAACCGCTACTATACACTAACTAATCTCTCTAATTTTTTTTTTCTTCTAACAGTTATACCAATCCCAATGAAAATTAAGCATATAAACTTAAACCATGCATGAATTTCACTAGATGTAGGTCATAGATACATTCATCCAAAATCACTTCATCATTCTCCATATTTTACAATTGATTACTTCTATTCAATACAAAATAAAAGTTATTTCTTCATTTGCTTTAATAGTGCAATGCATGATTTGTGAGGTATGAATGACATGCTATATGCAATCATAATCAAATCATATTTATAACCCTTTTTTTCACCTCCTCATTCTTTATTTATTTAATCTTTACTCTTTCATGTTAAATCATTCAACACATTTTCATTCCACCATTGATTGGAGTTTTGTGCTCACTCACCTTAAGTGTTGATTCATCTGTCTTATTTCTTCCGTTTTACTTCATTCGTCTCCCAATTTTTTCAAATTATCTTTGTTCCCGTTTTCAATTCCATTCTTCTTTATTCATTATCCAACATTTAGATTTACATTCTTTTTTAAAAAAAATTGATCATTTCTCTGTCTATCTCCTCTTTATTATTAGGCTCATTATTCATTCCAATTCAATGGTTGACATTCTTTTATTTTCCTTCTTTTATTCTCTTGACATAAATTACAATTTTTCTTTACGTTTCTTTAGTTCTCACTTTTATTCTCGTTTTCTTTTTAATAAGTTAGAGAATACCAATGCACGCTTGTCTATTATAAAATCATTAACTTTCTTTTCAGTTCATTAGTTCATTAACCACAATTACATTTCATTTCATCAACCTAATACTGAACCGACGTCGAGTGCAGCTTATAGAAAACCCTCCCTATTCCCCCAATAAGCTACGCGAAGCCATTGGGTAATAGATAGCTCTATAACTCACCACGACAATACCCGTTTTACGGACCTCACCCGAGGGAATATGGTACCCAAATTCGTTTTACGGGGAGTAGCCCGAGGCAACACGGTACCCAGCTTGTGCAAGTTTCTAGTTTTTCACCGATGAGTTGTTCAAGCCCAACTTATTCACATCCTCAGCCATTTTCGATTTCCTAAAGGAACACCCCGGGAGGCGACCCGATACCAAGCCATTTTCGGTTTCCCGAGGAATGTCCCGGGAGGCGACCCGACACCAAGCCATTTTCGATTTCCTGAAAGAATACCCCAGGAGGTGTCCCAACACCAAGCCATTTTTGGTTTCCCAAAGGAATACCCTGAGAGGCATCTCGATATCCAGCCATTTTCGGTATCCCAAAGGAATATCCTGGGAGGCATCCCAATACCCAGCCATTTTTTTTATTCGTTGCATTATTTCACATTTCCATTTAATATCATCAGTTTCAAACACATTTTCATCACCCTATTTTTAATTCTCATGTCACATCATTCAACATAAAAAAAGATCTCATCATTTTGTTTTAACAATAAAAGTCTCGTATATGCACCCAACATGATTTCTCACCATTTGATTCTTAATTCATAAAGTCATTTATAATTCACGGTTCATTTATTCACATGGTCCACGTTAACATTTGTAAATTTCATATTCAATTGTGATTCAATACTAACATATTCAACTATTTCATACACATGATCACAACGTATGATCATTTTATTCATCTCAAAATTCAAAATCTTAACTTCAAAGTCCACATTCATGTAATTAACTCACTCTTATTACAAACCCATTATGTTACCTGGATCTTATGGTATTTATATCTTATCACAATGCAAGTTAGGTTCTTTGTTTAAACTTTTAAATTTTCAAGATAACAATATAAATTCAAGTCATAAAATAGAACTTGATATCCAACAACATAGGACAACTCGACACCTCAATCCATAAGTTATCATCACAATAAAAGTGATTTAACTCACTAATTACTTTATTTTCATGAACCTTAAGCTTCATAACTTCATCCTTTGGGATTTATATTCCAAGTGTTAGTGGATATTTAAACCCAACTATAAAATTTTAACAAATTACATAATTCAAAATATTATTATATACATTCTAACTGTGAATTTCCACAACCAACACATTTGGTATTCTACAGTTTCGTATAATAAATTTTATAAAGATCAATTCAACTTTAATGCTTAACTCCAAATGTCAAGTATACCATTATATAGCTTCGGTACAATCAAATTATAAAACACCGCCAAACCAATCTTCCATGAGCTAGCTAGAATTTTGATAACTCTCCAAATCTCACAATTGAAATACAAATTTAATTTCATGCACCTTGTTCAACAAAACTTAAGGGTGAAATTTATAATATCACCTTCTAGGCTAAACCTCAATAAAAATGAAACATTCTAATTACCTTTCATATAGCCTAAACTCGCTAAGTTTCCTAATTTTACCCTGGGTTTGATCTACCAATCGTCCTCAACATGACACTTAATTTAATTAATTCTCCTAGGACCTCTATTTTACCATCATATGAAAATTTCCTAACATCAACTTCTTTTTACTCAATTCTTCAACTCGTGACTTCAATCTGGGATTCAACCAAAACTCTCACAATTTAAGTTTACGCTAACAATTTGAACTTAAACCTTCAAATCTTCAAGTCACCAAGTTTAAGTTACTGATTCCAAGTTCCATTTATTCTTCTAGAAATTTAACTCAATAAACTCTAAGTTTGCCATTACTCATGAATTCTATCATCAACCCGCACGCTAACAAGTTATTTGGGTCACGTAGTTCATCAAGTCAATGTCGTTTTAATTCCTTGCCCAATTCTCATTTGATCAATTCCAATATACACAGTCAATTAAACTCTATCAAATTCAAAGGTTAACTTCACATTTTAAACTTTTCTTGACTTTCTAATTTACAACTTATAAAACTACCAGACCTTAATGTTCGCATTCGTACTCCTACCCCAAAGTGTCTTCCAATCATGATGAATCCAAATTGATTCGCCCTAAGATTATTAGGTTTTAACTTTACTCACTCAAAAGTTTAGGATTTCTTAGATTAATAATCAAATCAACACAATTTAGCGCAAACCACTAAGATTAGTCAAAATCCTACCTCTTGTAGAGCCGACGTCTCGAAATTTCGCCAGATTTGCTACCTCAAGCTTTCGGCCACTTTATAGCTTTGGAACTCTTTGATTGATTTCAATTAATCTTCTTATCAGTTGAGTCTTGACAGCTTCCAATGTGGGTAAAGCTTATAAATTTCTGAAAGTAACAAGGGTTGGAGGTTGGAGTTCTAACCACGACCGGAATTAAAGAAAACGAGAAGAAGAAGAAAGACAACAAAACAAGGCGGTGTAGGTAGAAAGAGCTAGGGTGCGTGTAATACCTTAAATTCTCAGGGAACATCTCTGATTTGTGAAGAAAGGAGGGAGAACATCTCAGCTTTTCCATGAAATCCGACAAAAAATCACACAACAGTGTAGGAAAGGAGGACGGGGTGATTGTCGGCGGCGTCAAATAATGGCGATAATGGCAGCGTTGGATGGAACCGGTGATGTGGAGGGTGGTGAGGCACGACAGTGGCTAGTGTCGCGCACTCTTGCGCGTTCTCTCTCTCTCTCTCGGTTTCAATCTCCCAAGAAACTTCTCAGCCAAAATTGAGATGTATTTTTCCCTTATTTAAAACTTTTCCCTTTTCTTTTTTTTGTATGGGGTCTTCTAGAGATCCCTCAACTTATCACTCTCTTCAAAAAAAAAAAAAAACTTTCATGGAGAAAAGAAAAAACGAAATCAATGAGAAAAGAGGAAAAAGAGCATGTGTCGGTGGGGGATTTGGCCCATTTCTATTTATTAATTTCTTTTTGTTTAATCTTTCACCAGGATGTTCTACAATATTCCCATATAATTAACACTCACTTGTATATTATAAAAGCCTATTTTAAATAAACCAATTTGCTTTCTTTCCCAATTTAAATTAAATTTTAATTCTGTCAAAATAATTAACCAAAAATGAAAACGTACTAGGTCGCTACAACCTTTCCCCCTTAGGGAATTTTGTTACCGAAATTCAACCCTCGTCATAGTTCGAACAAATCTGGAATTTCTTCTTTCAGATTGAACCAATGGTCCCTTGGCATTTCTTACAAAAATTCCTTGCACACTTATGTTCAGGTCTAGGATTATGACTAAGAAGGTTAGCATCAAATTCGAAGCTTTCATGCAATATTTGCTATCCCCTATACTTAACTAAGAACTTAACTACAATACCTTTCAATTCGACTCTTCTCTTTCCTACCGACTCATATGCAATATTTTCTCGACAATACTTTGTCCCACAATCACAATCGTTCGAATTCAACATTATTCGACGGTTAGAAGGCCATTTGTAAAATTTATTGTGCAAATCATTGTCTTCTTCATAATCTCTCGTGACGAATTACTACTTGAAGAAGAATCAAGAACTGTCCTAACACGTCGGATTTAATATGATAGTTGTTGCCAACACACCAACTAGATCAAGTCTGTTTACACTCTTGGCCCCTGGCTTATCCTCGTGCTCAACTTGAATAATTGAATTGCTACACTCATTCTTGACAGTGCCATCATAATAGATAACAATTTCCCAAAAGATGTCCATTAAATAAAGTTTTAGGTTCTGCCAACCTTCTAAATGAACGAACAATTACTTCTCTAACAGAGATAGAATGAGCTATCTCTTGATATGGGTCCAATCCATGAAAAAGGCATCTTGTCGCCAATCCAAATTTCTTAGTCATCTAGAAATCGCAAAGAGATATTATTCCTGAAAAGAGAAACCGTATCCTCAATTCCTATATTAATCCTTTAAACACTTCCGTAGTTACAAATATTAGATTGTCCAAAGATCATTTACGTTTAAGGTTTCAAAATGCTCAAGGTTCATCGTTATCACTCATCCGTCTGTTCTTTCTCTAGATACCCAGCTTTAAAACAAGATCCATCAACAAACATATCAAAAGACTAAACTATCTTCGTGCTCTACCAACACCAAGATTTAATTATCGTATTACACACTAAAATGATCAACTCTTAGCCTTTAAGTTCAAATCTCTAACTATGAACCCCGGCTCATATCACACCATAACTACAGCTTAACTTCAACCTCATAGTCATAACTTTCCTATAGTAGAAACTATAAACCTAGCAATATTAAATTCACTCTAACTCCTTCTGCTCATAGGACATTTATAAACCTCATTCGAATCCCTAACATTCGATAATCACCTAACACATAGGTCACAATCGAAAAACATCACGCCCACAAACATTCACTTACCGAGGTGAACCTTTAGAAATGACACACCAATCTGGGTAACTAATCCAGATTTCTCATAGAAAGAACGTCGTCCAAACGCTTTTATATGTCGAACCCCAGAATACTTAACTGGACGCCCAATGCCAAGTCATATTACTTTCAAAATTCAACCTCTATGCATACATAAACACATAGCACACACAAGATAAGTCATTCGCAAACCCATGCAAGCACACAATTCATGCCGTGTAATGGTGCCTATAATCATCAAACATGACATACACAAAGCTCATCATCACCCACAGCTCATAGGTATTCGAACCTAAAACTCTGATACTATTCTATCACGCCCTCGACTCCGAGGCGCGTGATACCCACATTATATCCCATTCTTATGACCAGAACTACTTCAATGATGTTCCTTTGAATTTTCTTAACCCATTTTAAAAGAAAAAACTCCCAAATTTATAAAATAATCTAAGTATAAAAATTAAAAATTTGGGCAGAATTTTCTCTATTTTTCGGACTATCCCAAATTTATCTATAAACCTGCCAAACCAAACAACAATATATATACACAGGTACTGTTAGGGTTGGTATACTGAAAATCATATTTTTTAGTATTTAGTTTTATTTTAATAAAATTATTTTTATTATTTTATGAGAATCTTTGTGAGCAATGTATGCATATCATTTCTTTAATATTATGCATGGATGTCTGATATTGTGTATAGTATTTAATCTGGTATGTAGAGTACGGCTTGCACACAAAAAATCAGATTTTAGGTTCTTACAGAATATAAGTTTTATGTTCACAATTTAGATGGAAATGAACATACCATCGGTACGACTGTGACACAAAATTTTAGTAGGCCTGTCTTGGTTACAGAGAACAGATAATAGCGTCATCTATTATTCTGACTCTTTGTGCCAGTACACTTTGTGTGTATTGAACGGGACATTTGGAGTAATTAATTTAGTACTGACTACTGACTATATAGATTAATTCACACCCCAAGGTTATTATGAATAGTGTTTATCCTCTTAATTCTGAAATAATTATTGATTTAAGTATATTTAATATTCGTTGTTTTGATTCATTAGAGGGTGCGATCTTATATGAGTCTATATTCCCAGTGAGTTGGATAACGGTATTATTTATATGGTAAATATTAATTATTGATGGAATCTACGTCCCGAAGATCGAGATTGACATACCCCCTTAATGATGCTTATAAGTTTTGACCGGGCCAAACCCTACAGGTGGATTTAATTACCGGCGATCAAATAAGTTAAGCGGAAGGGTTTAAGAAATATCAAGATGTCGATTAAATTAAATTGTCAGTAATTAAATTTAATTGACGGGTATCGAAAATCTTAACGTGGGGAGAAATGGTAAGCATTTAATAACAGGAGCTCAATGCAAGAAGGTCTTGAGATTATGGGTCAAAGTGCAATTATAGTTCTTTAGTGATGTGAACTGTAATTCAGTGTTTTATGAAAATTGCAGAAACCGCTGCATGTCTTTTCATAATTGCAGAAACCTTCAGTAGGTGTCTGTGTTCCACTGGAAGTCTAACTTATAATTACTCTCCAGGTTCCTGCTGTAGCCCTATATATATGCGGGTAGGCTGAACCATTTGAATGATGATTTCATATCATTATTATTGTGATATTATTTTTGTCTTTTAAGACTTAAATATATCGGGTTCTGTCAGTACGAGTTCTCGGAGGATCGTAGCTCACACTACGTTCGAGAATCGCGTAAAGAATTACAGTAGAAGATCTGACTGGAGTTTCAACTCAGAATCAAGTCGTAGTTAAAAATTGGATTGACAAGAGGTATTCATCTAAATTAACTTTGGTTGCACAGGTTTTATTTTGATTTTTCTTCGTCAAAAGTTTTATCTGGAGTCTGTTTTGACATTTTCCAGTCCAGTTAATTTTTTACCCAATATCATTTACAAAAATAATGATCTTGATAGTATTGCCTCCAACAATTGATATTAGAACCGTTTTATTTTTTGTTTACGATTTATCGAGGCTGGATAGATTTAGAATTATGCTAACTTTATTTTATAGGCGTTCTAAATCCTAATTTTATGATCATCTATTATTTTCATGTTTGATTGAATGCATGGATGATAATTAATTATTTTTTTTAATCACGAGGGTTGACCGTGATAGATTATTTTTTTTTAGATCGAATGTGAGCCCGTAGAACATAGTTTTCGATGCAAATATTTTATGTTCTTTAAGTTTTTTTTTTAATTTATTAGAAAGAAAAAATAGTAACAGGTATGGAAGAAACAGCGGTGGTTGGCGGCATCAACCGGCGGTGGTTCCGGTGTTTTTAAAGTTGCGGGAATTTTTTTTATGAGCCAAACAGTTTTTTTTTCTTCGGTTAAAAAAAAAAAAAAAAAAAAGAATATCACAAGCCGCGGTGTAGCACCAAACACAGCAGTCACAAAAATCGGAGCAAAAGAAGCAAGCGGCTATCCGAAGGGAACTTCAGTGCACCATGTGCTTGGGAACTTCAGTACCAAGCTTTACTCTTTGATGTTTAAAGAAGAAAAAGTGAAAAGCTGTTCCGGGTTTCATCCAATCAAGAGGCAAGAATTTCCCAGTGGCGTCAGGCAAAACGGCAGCAATAATCCAAAGCTAAATGAGGTGCTAAACGCTGCACGCGCCGGTTTTCTTCCAACTCAGCAAACAACCGTATCGGCCAAACAGTGGCTATAATTCGTTTTCCAAGCTATGTGATTCCGGCGTAATCAAAGACTCCATGCGGCAATTCCCAATCCCAGGTGCTGTTTTCTCCGAAGAGCACAGTGGCAGTTTCCCTGTTTTGTTTTTCCGAAAAAGCTATTTTACCGCCAAACAGGAGCCAGGTCCCAAGCTGCTTTTAACACATGGCAATTCCCAAAAGCCAGCAGGCTATTTTCAATTGGCTGAAGGATTCCCAATATCAAACAGTCCAAGCAGCGATTTTTGTGCTGTGGTTTTTGTGCCAAATAGTGATATCCAATTTTTCCCACGTTGTTTGGTTCAAGCGGTTTCCTAAACCCAACTGGCGTGGTTGACAACCGTGAAACATTGTTTATCCAATAAGAAATCCTAATACAAATAGGATAAGGGATAGTTAAAATTTTGCAGCAACTGAAAAACTGAAAGCTTATATTTAATAGAAAATTGAAACTCTTTAAGAGTTTTAAATGGATTATAAAATTAGGATATTTATCTTGCATTTAATTTATTTATATATTTTAATTGCGTGAAAAATAATTATTAGTTTTATGTATTCTGTTAATTTAATTAATTCGAAAATTCTGTTTTAATTAAAATATCTTGTAATAAAAAATAAAATAAATTTTTTTAATTAATTAATTAATTAAATGAAAAAATTTTAAATATTTTATTTTTTACAAAATATCACGTTTAAGATGTTTTTTTTAAATTAGATATCTTAGAAAAACGTGATAATTAATTCTAAATTTTAAATTAATTAAATAAAAAAATATTTAATCGAAATAAATTATTATTTTTCAAAAAATATGTAACAAAAAATAAAATAAATAAATGTCTTTAATCACTACTTTAGCTGAAAAGTTGGAGGAAAACTATGCAGTTATTAAATTTTATTTGTTACACATTTAAATACGAAAAGATGGTTTGATAAACTAGAATCTTTAAAATCGTGTATATGGAAAGATATTTGATTCTTTCAGATCGTGTGGTTTTTAAAATTAATAAATTTATTTTAATTAAATGAATTTTTATAACCCTCAAAGATGTTTTAAAAATCTAAGTGGGATAGAGAATTTATTCACAGATAAATTCTGCGGTCTCTATCACCAGGTTGTAGGTGATGCAATTAAACCCTGCGTGTCGGCAGTAAGACCTTCCTCCCCAACGGACAGATTAATTGCGGTATCGCAAGTACAAATCTCTTTTAAGGATAATTCTGGATAATTATTAGTGTGGATCACTTCTCCAACTGAAGAGTTCATTGCGAAGCAATTAATTCTGAATTTTGGTGATGGTTAACACTTAGCTGTATATAATAGTATTCTCTCCATCTGAGTCACTGCTATTATATACTGGACCGAAACTATGTCAGTTATTTAATTTTACTTGGCATGGTTAGTTGCCTAGATAGTAAAATTAAAAGAAATTGGCATGTCTGGTCTTATGAGGAATAGTAGACACACACCCATCATGGCATGCTATTCTCAGGTTACCAAGCTGCTGGCGAATTAATTTTAAAATGGTAGAGGAAACCAAATTAAAATGAATTCAAAGTTTTACTCATCATAATTAACGATTTTTTAATTTTGTGATTCTCAGGATTAAAATAGATTTCAACTCACTCGCTTCAATACTCAAAAAAAAAAAACTTACGGAACCAAATTATGTTGACTGGAAATGAAAATTGGATATAGCTTTAACTGCCAATGGTATTCCTTCAATATCAAAAAATGTATCTATTTTAGAAAAATGTTCTTTCTTTGGGCCGAAAGCCATGAAGAAGAAAAAAGTTTAGAAACAGGAAAACACGATTTCTAGGGTAGTTAGTGGGCCAAGAACTGGTGTGAAAAAGTCAAAAGGCAGATGTTTTCACTGCAAGCAGACCCGACACTGGAAAAAGCTATGTCTAGTATTTCTCAAAAAACAGAACAAATATGGTATTTTCTGCTCACTGGTTGTTGAAACATGTTTAGCAGTGTTATCTACCGGTACCTGGTGTGTAGATACGGGAGCCACTAATCATGTTTGCAATTCATTGCAAGGGTTCCAAGAAACTCGACAACTTAGTGATGGGGAGATTTACCTGCATATGGACAATAATACAAAGGTAACAACAATTGCAGTAGGAGATGCCACTCTCAGTTTTGGTAGAGATCGGGTTTTAATATTCAGAGATTATCTTTATGTACCTGCCATTAGAAGGACTTAGTTTTCATTTCTGGATTAGCTAATAACTCTGTGGTTGTTAACTCTGTGGTTATTAAGGATAATAAACGGGTTATCTGTTCTGGTATATTGGTGGATGATCTTTATATTATTACTCCAATCTCTTCTACATTGTAACTAACTGAAACGAATAATACATCTATATTACCATATAAGAGAAAGTTTCCTTCTTTTATGAACTAATCGTTTCTTTGGCACTTACGCTTAGGTCATATTAATCTAAAAAGAATAAACAGACTGGTAGCAGATGGGCCTTTGAGTTCATTGGAAGTGAAAACACTTTCAGTCTGTGAATCTTGCTTAGAGGGTAAAATGATCGAGAGGCCCTTTTCGGCCAAAGGCTATAGAGCTAAAGAACCGTTGGAACTGGTTCATTCTGATGTGTGTGGTCCTATGACAATTCGGGTTAGAGGTGGCTTTGACTACTTTGTTAGTTTTATTGATGACTACTTAAGGTATGGATACATTTACCTGATGTACTGTAAGTCTGAATGCTTTGAGAAATTCAAAGAATTCAAGGCGGAGGTCGAAAAGCGTCTGGGTAAAAGTATCAAATCACTACGATCCGATCGTGGTGGGGAATACCACTTTGGAGAGTTTAAGGACTACTGTCATCAGAGGAGATTACATTCCAGTTGACTACACCTGACACTCCACAACAAAATGGTGTAGCAGAAAGAAAGAATAGGACTCTTATAGAAATGGTAAGGTCAATGATGAGTTATTCAGGTTTACCAGATTCATTTTGGGGACTCCCTTTAGAGACAGCGGCTTACATTCTGAATATGGTACCTTCTAAGTCAGTACTTTCTATTTCCACAAAGTTGTGGACTAGGTGTAAGCCTAGTCTAAAATACATTCGAATTTGGTGGTGTCTAGCACGTGCTGAAAGGAAATGCGGGTAAGTTGGAACCGATGACAGAAGTCTATTTCTTTGTGGAGTATTCCAAGAAAACGAAAGGTGGTCTATTTTATAATCCTAAGGATCAGAATGTCATTATTAGTACCAATGCCCAATTCTTAGAAGAAGATTATATTATGGATCACAGGCCCAAAACAAAAATTATTCTAGAAGAACTGAGAGAAAATACTAGTAGAACGGAAGAGGAACCACAAATCATTGATATTCCATTACCTCATCGTAGTGGGAGGATTATCGGGACAGATGCAAATCAAGAACAGGGTGCTAATGCACAGGATTCAAATTTTGCACAACCTATTACTACTAGTACGCAACACAGGTAGTGCCTCGTCGTAGTGGGAGGGTTGTTCATCAATCTGATCGGTATATGTTCTTGGGAGAGTCTTTAGATAGGATCTAGGCAGAACTAGAAATCGAGTCCGATAACTACAATGAAGCACTACAAGAGAAAGATGTAGATCTTTGGTAAAGGACTATGAATTCAGAGATGGAATTTATGTATTCCAGTCAGATCTAGGAACTTGTAGAACCACCCGAAAAGATGAAACATATTGGATGTAAGTGGATCTACAAGTGGAAGAGAGGAGTAGACGGGAAGATTGAAACCTTCAAAGGTAGGCTTGTTGCTAAAGGGTTCACTTAGAAAGAAGGGATCGACTATGTGGAAACCTTTTCGCCGGTAGCCATGCTTAAGTCTATCCAAATTCTCGTATCCATTGCCGCACATTTCGATTACGAAATTTAACAAATGGACGTCAAGACAGCTTTCCTTAACGAAAGTCTTAACGAATGTATCTATATGTTACAGCCAGACGGACAAAGGGCCAGGAACACATGTTGTGTAAGCTTAAGAAATCCATTTATGAACTTAAGCAGGCATCGAGGTCTTGGAACACTCGATTTGATCAAGCTATAAAGTCTTATGGTTTCGATCAAAGTCCAGATGAGTCCTGTGTGTACAAGAAGCATGACGAAAGCATGGTGATCTTCCTAGTACTTTATGTAGACGATATCTTGCTCATCGGAAATGATGTGGGGGCATTATCTACGGTTAAAGTATGGTTATCTGGGTAGTTCAATATAAAGAAATTGGGAGAAGTCAGTCACATCATTGGGATCAAGCTTGTGCGAGATCTAAAACAAAGGTTGTTGGGCTTATCACAAGCAAAGTATATCGATGATATCCTTACTCGTTTTAGCATGCAGGATTCCA
>JAULJZ010218786.1:0-41295 GCA_032270985.1 Heliamphora pulchella | reverse complement strand
GCCTCGGGCGAACTTGGTGGGAGGAAGGACCAGCCTCGTCCGAGCTGACATCCTCAAAGAGCCGCTCAATGTCATCATCATCGTCGCTACCGAAAGAAGAAGACACATCCCTGGAGCGACTCCCAGCGGAGGAGACAGACCCTCTAGAGCGAGCTCGAGAAGATGCCCGGGAGCCACGACCACGAGCAGGGGCAGGAGGAGGAGCAGGAGCTGGAGCACGTGGTGGTACTATGCCACCAGCTGGAATTGGAGGCTGTCAAAAGAAAAGTAAGACTCATAACAGGATAATGACAGAAAGTGTCAAAAAATTGAAAAGAGCATATAGGATACTCATAATGGCCACTGGCATAAAAACAGCATCGGTTGCTCGCATCGAGGCGTCCATCTGCCGAACCAGTGCCCTCAGGCCGGTGACCATTAGAATCGTACGGTCTAACCAGGCCTGGTCAATCTACAAAGAAGAGAGCAGTTTAAGGAAAATAGATAAGTAAGAAGATTAAGTAACTGAAGGAAAGAAAAAAGGCAAACAGAGACCGACAGAGGAAATAGGAAGCCATAAGCAACGGTCTGAACATCCCATGGGATCTCTGGGCCCCTCATCCCACCAGCATCATCAGTAGCAGCTCCGGCAGCAACGGCTCCAGCAGCACCAGCATCAGCATCCTTTGGTGCCTGTCCCCTCCTCCTGCCACTAGGGGCAGCCGGACTAGGACCCTAGTGGTCCTAGCAAATGGCCCGGGCCTAAGCCGTGTAGTCCCCCTCTGGCACTAGAAGCTTGGCAGCATGCGTCCCTACCAGCTCTAAGAGTAGGTCGACCCGGCCTAGATGATCGGTCCGGCGCATACCGGCCGAAAAAACTACTAGGATCCGGAAGTGATCCAGGCCGAGGGACTGGCAAACCACTCTTAGAGGCAAATGAATGGGGTGCCTAACACCCTTCCCGAATGAAAGAATTTTATTTGTTCTTTAATAGAATTTCTCAAATGCATGCAAATGAAAAAAATAGAGGCAAAGAGAGAACGTCCAAAATTAAATATGAAAAATACATAAGATATGTACATAGCACTCTAAATTAGGATAAATAAAGGGATAAAATTATAAGTTCTACGGCATGCAATTTCTAACTAAAGGATACATTGAACACATCCACATACAATTTCATTAAAATGAACTAAGCTATCAAAACTTGAATAAAAGAGTAAAATATGGTGAAAGCTGTTAAAATTATCTAAATATGGATTTGCTACAAGAGATAAATTAAACTATCCTAAACATGCTTTTAAATAAAGAAACTAAAATATGCACTAACATTAACATGGTGAATTAGTAAGAGAAATGAGAAATACAAAATAAAAGATGCATAAAAAGGATCCTAAAAGAAGATTTATAAAAGAAACTTATGAAAAGAATTTTAGAAAATGTTATGCTAAGAAAACAAAAAGAGAAGAACATTATACTAAAAAGGTAAAAAACTAGTTTAAATGACTTTTTATAATTTTTAGGTTTAACAAAACGAAAAAAAAATAATACCAACTTTAAAAAAAAGAAAAAGAAAAAGAAAAGAACAAAAGCAAGGGAAGATAAAGCTAATAATAATTATAAAAAAAGAAAGAAAAGAGAGTAAAAATACTAGGAAAGACAATTACACTAATGTTAAAAGAAAAGACAATGAAATTTGAAGATGAAAGCTGGTAAAGAAATATTAAATTAATGCTAGTAAAAGAAAAGAATATTAAATCAAAATTACAAGAAAAGAAAATAGAAAGTTATTAAAAGAAAGTTAGACTATCAAAAAAAAAAAAGAAAATGAACGCTAGGAGAAGAGCATTATAATAATGACATTGAAGGAACATTAAACTACATAAATGAAGGAAATGCGTGAATTGAAATTGAATTTAACCCGATCACTCCAAAAGAGAAAAAATAGAGTTAGAAGGATTAGGGATCCAAACGAGGTACCTAGATTGGCATGGAATCCTCAAGTCAGGAATGTGCCTCAATAGTCCAATCCTCAGGTGGTGATCCAAGCTAGGGTTGCCATGTAAACGTCAGAGGCTCGGGGCTCAGAATTGCTCTGTAACTCAACAGAGCTTCTCTCACTAAACCTCTCACAAATTTTATGTCCTTAAAAATGTACCAAGGGTACGGTATTTATAGTTCTTCAACTAATGAGATGTTGCCACGTTCTAGTGCATGTCAGGCCAATTGGAGTTGGCGGTCACCACTATGCAAGTTGGCGGTCGCCATGTTTTTGAAAGGTTCCCCACAGTTCTATGGCGGTCGCCATGCTAAAGGTTGGCGGTCGCCATTATGAAAGGTGGCGGTCACCATTTTTTGTTAGGGTTTTTAAGATGTTTTATTGGCGGTCGCCACAATGAACATGGCGGTCGCCTTACTTGGGCAGCAAGTTTCGATGGTTTGACAAAATTTTATTGGTTTAAAGGTTTCGGGTTCAAATACCGGACTTGGACCACTTTCGAGGATCGTACTGAGGCATCATTCTACCTGTTTTCATCATTGAATTCGCCTAAAATTAGTCGGGATCAAATTGGGGTGTCTACAGTTGCCCCTCTTTGATATATCCTGCATAGCAATGAGTGGAGCAAGTTATATCAAAGACACAGAGACAACATCTATTTGACCGAGCCGTCAATCTTAGGCCAAAACACATAAGCACACATATGATGTTGGTCGTACTCGAATTCATCGAGATGCCTATGTACCCCTTTGCTTGGGATCAGACCAAAACATAATTCATGGGGCAAAAATATAGGGATGCATGACAAGTATAGTGTAATTGCCATGTGAGTCAGTTTAGGGTTATGAGAAGGACCGACGAGTCAGTTTAACGTCATGAGAATGACCGATGAGTCAGTTTAGGATCATGAAAAGGACCGATGAGTTAGTTTATGGTCATGAGTAGGACCGACGGGTCAGTTTAGGGTCATGAGAAGGACCGATGAGTCAATTTAAGATCATGAGGAGGACCGATAAGTCAGTTTAAGGTTATGAAAAGGACCGATGAATTAGTTTAAGGTCATGAAAAGGACTGATGAGTCAGTTTAAGGTCATAAGGAGGACTGACGAGTCAGTTTAGGTTCATGAGAAGGACCGACGAGTAAAACATCAAACTAATAAGTCGAGTTAAGACCTAAAAATTCAGGACGAGGTGAGGGATAAAAATAATTTAAAAGCCGAGTTTCAACTTTTAACTAAATTTATCGAAAAGTATAACTGCGAATTAATCGGTCGAGTTAAGACCTAAAAATTCGGGACGCGAGTTAAAAGCCAAGTTACGGCTTAAAACTAGAATTATGATTAGGAGAAAACACCTCAAAAAGATAAGGGTTTAAAAAACGCAAAAATTTTCTCGAAGTATTTTTTTAGAAACACCCGAGATTTATAAAATCATTTTTGAAAAGCTCCAAAGGTCATTTTTAGAAGAACACACACACTAAATAAAATTTTTAAAGAACAATAACTAAACATTTTATGTTTTCTAAAAATTATTTTTGCTAATAAAACGAAAAGAACACATTAACAAAATAAATGCATACAAATAATGAGAAGATAAACTAAATAGCTTTAAAAGGCCCCAAACAGCCCCTCTCAAACCCTAAACGATCATAATGGCAAACTAACCTGACGTGACTTTTGGCAACCTGGCAGTCGTCAGGCCAAAACCCTTCTGACATGGCGGCCGCCAGGTAAAAACCCCTACAACATGGCGGTCGCCATATGTCTCTTCACCAACATAGCGATCGCCACAATGGAAGGTGGCAACCGCCACTTCCGTACGCGCATAAGGCCCCCCAAATGCGCGGTTTTGATTTATTCTCTCATATCTCCTTCTTTCTCTAGCTCTCTACGCTCTCGAATCTCCCCTCAACTTTTTTTCTTTGCTCCTCGCTTCTTTTAGTTCTTCTCTTTCACACGATGTTCACACTGCTTTTTGTGATTCCATTCTTCTTCATGGTGGGCCAAGGCCATAGGGATGATGACTTTGAGGCACGACGGGGCCCATCTGCTATTGGGAGTTCCTTTATGGGGACTCTTGGAGGCACGACTTCCAGTCTTCCTGCTGGCGGGGTCACCTTCACGCTGCCTTCTGCTACTATGGACGCTTTGGTACTCGAGGCGAAGCGTGCCACCCATCGGGCTGCTGAGGAGGCACGGGCAACCGCCGAGGCACAAGCTGCTGCGGATGCTACTGCTGAGGCCGCTGTGGCCGATTTCTTGGATCCTGACGCTGGAGAGGGTCGTTCGGCGCCCTTCGACCCTCATACTTATGCTCCAGTACCTCATCGCGTAGTTCCACGCGGGATGAGACGCTACGAGCCTCCCGCCGATGCTGTTGTGGCCGACGTTCTTCTACGGGAGCCCGACCATCACATGTCTCGCCATCGGTATGTTTCCCAAATTTACTGTTTTAATACCAAAGCATATTATATCTCAAACGTAGACGCATGCCTAGAGTCCATATGATGTTGATGTGATTTGATTATGATGATGAATGATGATGATGGTTTGGATGATAAATGATTGTTCGTGCGACTTGTTTGAGATCTTTAACTTAGGTACCCTTGTAATGTAGATTAAAACAGTAGGGACACTTAGGTTTTTTGAACAAATAATAAAATGGGCACTTATTTTAGTGGAAAATCGCAAAATAAAATGCTTGAATTTTTTATTTAAGAAAAACATAAAAATTAAAGGGGAGAATTTTTGTTTTTGTTTTTGTTTTTGGGGCATGAAAACTAAAAGAGAAATTTTTATCAAAAAACCTAAAATTAGAGGCGATTTCGTAAAAAAATTTCCAAAATTTGGGACAAATTTTTCAAAAATTACAAACTCTAGAAATCTAAGGAGTATTTCATGAAAATCTAAAAATTTAGAAAAATTTTGGAAATCCGTAGAAAATTTTTTTGGAAAAAATCTTAGAAAATTTGGGCAAATTTTAATAAAAATCCTGAAAATTTTTTAGAAATCTTTAGAAAATCTTAGAAATTTTAGAAACTTTAAGGAAGATTTTTGAAAAATTATAGGAGAAAATTTTTAGAAAATCTTAGAAAATTTCAAGAAAAATTTTGAAAAATCCTAGAAAATTTGAAGAAAAACTTTGAAAAATTCTAGGAATCTTTAGAAAATCTTAGCGAAGATTTTAGAAACTTTAGGGAAGATTTTTGAAAAAAACTTAGGAGAAGAGTTTTAGAAATTCTTAGAAAATTTTAAGAAAAAATTTGAAAAATTCTAGAAATTTTGAAGAAAAACTTTGAAAAATCCTAGGATTCTTCAAAAAATGTTAAGAAAATTTTAAAAAAATTCAGAAAAATGAGTAACACAAAATGATAGAGATTTGCCTGGCGTGCCAACGCATTAGGATTTTTAGTCTTTTATTAGGACGTACAAAAACCAAAAGATCGTCACTTACACACAAATCTAGGGTTAGGAAGATTTGCCTGTTTTACCAGGGGTTAGATGCCTAGTTTTTTAGGGCTTGAAAGGAATAGAAGGGTTGTTACTTACACACGAACCTAGGGTTAGGGTGTCTAGTTTTTTAGGGCTTGAAAAGAATCGAAGGGTCGTTACTTACACACGAACCCTGGTCGTTACTTACACACGAACCTAGGGTTAGGGTGTCTAGTTTTTTAGGGCTTGAAAAGAATCGAAGGGTCGTTACTTACACACGAACCTAGGGTTAGGGTGCCTAGTTTTCTAGGGCTTGAAAAAACCGAAGGATTGTCAATTACACATGAACCTAGGGTTTTTCTTTCAGATATTTTTCTACACTTCACTTGCTCGATCTATTCTTTATATATTCTTTACCCGTTTTCTTCTTTTCAGGTTGGTCACTATGTCCGTGGCTTCGGAGGTTCCGCCTCTGGAGAGGTGTTGGAGTTGTATGATGCCCTCCCTACTCTTAGCTGGGCTTACATCGATGCTTCCGGCTTTGCTCGATTCATACCCCTGTTGGGTAGGATGAGCAATGACCGGGTCTGGCTAACAGCCCTGGCTGAGCGGTGGTGGGATACCACCAAAACCTTCCATTTTACCACATTTGAGGCCACTCTGACGCCTCTTGACTTCGCGCTGATCACCGGTATTCGTGTTAGAGGAGCGCCTATTCCGTTTGATCTATTTATTGCCCAGTCGACTAACGCGCTACTGTACTTTCTCAGGGCCATTCCAGTACAGATCGACAGAGACCATGTCAGATATACATGGTTCTTCGACCGTTTTGCCATTTTCAGTGCACCGAGCCTCGCAACTATGAGTGGGTCGCCCGGGATTTTTTGATGTATATGTTCGGTACCTCCTTGTTCTCGAACAAGGAGAATACCATTCATCTGTATTACTTGGACACCCTGGCTCATCTGGATCGGGTTGCTTCATTTGACTGGGGAGGAGCTGCCCTCGCTACTCTCTACAACTTTAAGAGGACTCTCACTCGATTCCCCCAGGAGCTCAGCATCAGGGGATACTGGAGGGTCTGTGAGGTATGGTTTAGTTTCTTCAGTCTTCCATTCATTTCTGTTATCTGTTACCCATTATCTTCTTGCTGACATCTTTTCTTTGCAGCTGTGGACCTATGAGTTCCTCGGGCTTCATGTCCCGGCGAACTCGGCGATAAATCCTCTGGTCGTTCCCCGTGCAGCCCGGTGGTCCCGTGGGCTAAAGGGGAAGAAGGCTGGGGGGAAGGATATTGATCGCTTCTGGGTGTCTCTAGACCGGCTGACTCCCGATCAAGTATCATTATTTCCTGCTTACTGCACTGTACATTACTTTTTGCATTATACTGCTCACTGAACTGCATTGCACTGTACTGTACTATTTCTGTTCTTTTCTACTCTGCACACTGATTACTGTACACTGGATGTTATCATATATTGCACTGTTCACCGTACTTTACAGATTCATTGCGACGTCGGGAGAGGGGTAGAGGATCGGGCTGGCACAAACTTGATGCGCAGTAGGGATATCGCTTCCAGGAAGATCCTGTTGGAGGGTTCATTTGGATGTGAGTACTATCTAGGAGAGCGAGTGGTTCGCCAGTCGCTTGGCCTGGATCACTTTCGGATCCCAGTGGTTCCTCTGGCCTATATACGCCGGACCGATCATTTGAGCCGGGTAGATCTTCTGTTGGAGCTGGTCGGGACGCATGTTGCCGAGCTTCTGGTGTCAGAGGGGGACTACATGGCCTGGGCCCAGGCCCATCTACTGGGTCCATTAGGACCTGGCCTGGCTGGTGGTAAGAGGAGGCAAGCGCCGGAGGCCGCCGATGCTGATGCTGTTGCTGATGCGTGTGCTGGAGCTGTTGGTGATGATGCCGCGGCTAGAGGGATGAGGGGCATGGAGATCCCGTGGGAGATTCAGACAGTAGCATACGGCTACACTTTCCCTTTGTCGGTCCCTGTTCTGCCAGCCCTTCAGTTCAGGGTTGAGCTCGGTCAGGTTTATCCTTGTCCTTTCTCCTTCCATTTGGTTACTTTCTTCCCTTTGTTTACTTAAATTGACTTATCCCTTTTTACAGGTTAATCAGACGTGGCTAGATCATATGCTGTTGGTCTTTACCGGTTAGAGAGCACTGATCCGTCAGCTTAACGCCACTGTTTGAGTGTCCGGCATTACTTTTACTCCAGCGGCTATAGTAAGTGTCCTCATAACTCCTTTCAACCTTTTTGTACCTTTTTTTGTACTCTATTTTGATCCTTATTTTCTTCTGACAGCCTCCGGTACCAGCTGCTGGCATAGTACCATCGCGGGCTACCGTTCCTTCTCTTGCTTCAGCCCTAGCCCGAGGTCGTGGTTCTCGTGCTGCCTCTTCTAGAGCTCGTTTCAAAGGATATGTCTCTTTTACCCGGAGCCGCTCTAGAGCCATATCTTCTTCCTCCGACAGTGATGGAGATGACTATATTGAGAGGCTTTTTGAGGACATGAGCTCGGACGAGGCCGGTCCTTCCTCCCGCTGGGTCCGCCCTAGGCATCAGTGAGAGAGAGAGCTTCTCTCCTCCCCAGTTTCATTCTGATACATTTATTTTAATGAGCCTGCGTGCCCCAGTTTGAAATTTTTTGATCCATGGGCCTGCGTGCCCAAATTTTGCTGTTTATTAGGCCTGGGTGCCTCAGTTATTATTCTGATACTTTTTATCACTTTCTGATACATTTTGGGCCTTCGTGCCATTTGTTACTTCACATGTATGACTTTCTTTTTGTTTGCTGTATAAACTACCTTGGATGCATAATACACCGAGTGTATAAACCTGAAACCACAAACTAATACATGCTAATATAGCGGTCGCTGGCATCAACATGGCGATCGCCTGGTCAAAGGGATGATGTCACTGTACTATACTTTTTAGAGTTGGCAGTCGCCCGCTCCAAGGAGGCGGTCGCCACAGTAAACATGCCTTTTGTCGAAATTTTGATTTTTCGCCCTTTCTTGCCTTATAAAAGGCAGCCCTGGAGGCCCCATTCTCTATTACTCTTACCTAGATGGCTAATCACCTTTCTTCATGGATTGAGGCATTCTCCCATATCGAGCGTTTGAACTTTGCCTCTTTCGGCCTTAATGCCCTTTTCTCACTGAGGACCATGAAGATTAACAAACCTTTACTATCAGCTGTTGCACAACTGTGAGATCCGCAGTCTCACATCTTTCGATTTGGCCTTAAAGAACTATGTCCCATTGTGGAGGAGTTTGCTGCTATTTTGGATTTGGCTCCATGGAGCTCCGTTGTCGTTCCCACTTTCTTTCTCTCGACTCGACAGCAGGTGATATAGCTTTGTGATTTATCTAGGGTGGAGGCCTCTCTTCTGACACAGGATGACTGTCTTGACATACCTTGGATCATTGATAGATTCCGTCCTGCCGGTGGTGACCTTAGTGATCTCAACTTTCAGCTGTGGCAACGTTATGCTCTTTGCTTCTGCCTTCTTTCCTAGTATCTTCTTGTCCCTTCTGATGGATGGGTTGGCTGTGCATTGGTTGACATTGCCGGTCAGATGTGGATGGGGAAGGATTTTGTACCTCTTGTCTTGACCGAGACACTGCTAGGTTTAGATGCCGTTCATCGCGGTGAGACCACTACTTTTACTGGCAGCCCCTTACTTCTTCAGGTAAGCTTAAAACCTCTCCCTTTATTAGACTTTTTTCATACTGTAAGGCTTCTCTTCTTACTGTTCTAACTTTTGCTACAGATCTAGTTGATGGACAAGGTAAATCTTGTGCAGAAATCACCCACTGATAGATATAGTGCTTCAGCCTTTCTTTACTACTGTAGACACCCTAATTTGATCCCGCCTAATCTTAGGCAAATTCGATGATGAAAACAGGTAGAATAGTGACTCGGTATGATCCTCGGGAACTGATCTAAGCTCGGTATTTGAATCCGAAACCTTCGAACCAATGAAATTTTGACGAGCCATCGAAACTTGCTGCCCAAGTAAGGCGACTGCCATGTTCATTGTGGCGACCGCCAATAGAACCTCTTGGAAACCCTAGCCAAATTTGGAGACCGCCACCTTTCATCATGGCGACCGCCAGCTTGCATCATAGCGGCCGTCATAGAACTTTGTGGAACCTTTCAAAAACATGGCGACCACCAACTCCAAATGGCCTGACATTTCCCTAAAACGTGGAAACATTTCATTGGCTGATAAACTCTATAAATACCATACCTCTGGTACGTTTTCGAGGACAGAATTGGAGTGTGAGGTTAGTAAGTGAAACTCTGCCAAGACGCCGAGCAATTCTGAGCTCCGACGCCGAAACCCTGCCGAAGCACCGAGTTCCGAACCTCCGACACCTATATTGAAGCCCTGCTTGGATCACTACTTGAGGCTCAACCTATTGGAGCACATTCCCAACTTGAGGATTCCCCGACAATCTCGGCATCTCACTTAGATCTCAGATCTTTCTAAACTCCACTTTCTCTCTTTTGGAGTGATCGGATTAATTTCTAATTTTAATTTGTACATTTTCTTTATTTACGTAGTTAACATTATTTATTGCTTAATTTATTTCATTGAACTTAGTATTTTAAATTAATTGTTTAATTTGCACTTTTACGCTTAAGCACATTGTCATTATACATTAAATAGTGCTAACATTTTTGACAATTACGACTTATCAATGTTGTTAATTGTTATAATCTAATGCACTTACATAAAAATAGTTGTGATAATCAATATTACATTCATTTAATTTCTGGTATTTTATTTCTTTCCTTTTATGTTAATTTAATGTCCAGCATTTAACTTTCTTTTAGTCTAAATTTCATTACAGTAGCATTTTTATTTTTCTTGTAATATTAATTCAATACTCCATTTTATTTTCTTCCATAGCTTATTCTTTTTTTTTTTGCTTTCATTCAATAATAATGTTTCTTTTTTCTTTTTCTTGTAATGTAGTTTCAATTTCTTTTCTCATTTCTTTTTCTTCTTAGTTAGATGTAATTTTCTTTTAACGTACCATTTATTTATTTTTCCTTTATTCTCATATAATATTAGGTTAATGTTCTTTTATTTTCTTAGCATTGTTTTAATATTCGAGCATCTATTTTCTTTCTTCTATTCTTTTCTTTCAATTCAATGTCCATTTTCTTTTCATTTATTTTCTTCCATTCTTTTCTTTTATTCTTCTTTAAAATATAAAATAATTAACAATCAAAATCCTTTTATTCAAAACCTCCCTTTGTTAGCTTAATTCTTCTTCCATGGTATTTTTCTTTTCTTTTCTTTTGTTAACCACAAAAAAATCACAAAAAAATAATAAAACCCTTTTATGCTAGTTAATGTTTCTCATCTTTTTATTTTTACCTTCTTAAGTTAGTAGTGTAGCTTTCTAATAATTAAAACTCATTTGTTCATTTCTATTATTTTTCTTCTCTTTAGCTTTGTTTGAAAGACAGGAAATACAAATAGAAAGATTTTCTTTTAGTAGCATCTTCTAAACCTTTTCATTTAATATCTTTTTCTTTTACAAATTTTCTTCTTCGTTTTCTTTTTTTTAGATTCTCACACTTTCTTTTGTCAAAACACCTCTATTTTTGTTTTCTTTGTTGATAAATTTTCTTTTCAAAACATAAAATTTTCATACATATTTTATTTGTTTTGTATATTTAGTAGTTTTGACAATATGTATATTTTTAGTTACTTTTGATTAGCTCATTTTGTTAGCAATCCGTGTTTAGGTAATCTTAACAATTTTAGCATATTTTGTTCTTTTGCTTTGAAATTATGTTAGCTTAGATTGCTTAAACAATATTGCATGTGGGTATGTTTTATGTATCCTTTTAGTTAGAAATTGCATGTCTTAGAACTTAAGATTTAACCCTTTTATTTGCTCTAATTTGGAGTGCTATGTATATATCTTATGTATTTTTTTTATTTGATTTTGGATGTTTTCTCTTTACCTCTATTTTTTTTATTTGTATCCATTTGAGAATTTCTATTAAAGAACTAATGACGATTAGTAGAGACCAACCTTATGGTTGGGCGAACGGGGTGCCGAGCACCTTTTTCGATTCGTACCTTAGCCCCCGAATCCTCTTTCTCTGGTTAATATTTTAAAGATCAGTAGCCAATTTTATTTTTTTTAATTTTTCTCAAAAACTAAGTGGCGACTCTATTTTCAACAAAAGAGATTTTTAAAATTTGATTTTCAATGTGTTAAAAGATTTTTCTAAACATTCATTGAATTTCTTATTTTTGAGCTTTTTTTAAAAATGACCCCTAAATCCCAAAGTCACAACCGCCCCTACTATCAGATATGCAGCACCGAGACAGCCCGGCGACAGTACCTTTCTTCCCTGACTGGCCCAGATATCACCTGGCAGTGCCCCTGGTGGCGGATTCCTGTCATGACTCTGACTACTATGGATCACCTTGGTGTCTTATTAATTGGTCTTCGTCAAACTACCTTCTACTACCCATATAGGATCATGCATCAGTTCAGGCGAAGCCAGATCATTTTGCCCAGTATTCGAGGCCGTCTGTTTTCTTCTGCACTACGGGCTCCATTTCTAGCACAGTATCAGGAAGCCTGGCCTTCTCGTTCACGTATGGAAATGCAGGAGCTATAATGTCCTGAGCTTTCTGCTGAGTACAAGACATAGTTGACACAAGATCGGGAGATGAAAGAAAGAGAAGAAGGAAAACAGGTAGCAAAAAGGAGAAAGATTTGAGGACCTCTACTTTATTTTGAAAATTTCATAGCTTTCCATTTTTTTTTAGAGTTTAGGACTTACGTGCCCCCCCCCCCCCTCCCTTTATTTTCAAAAACCTTGTAGCTTTAGTCAAAGTAAAGAAAACAGTCGATTTTATGTTTAAGCTAGTTCAATTTTTTCCCAAGTTTTTTAATGACTTTATTGTCAAAATTCAGAAATAAATTTGCACTGATCTTACTTAGATTAAAAAATGGTTAGAAATAAAAAATGTGACCGGACTTCTTAAGAGAAGCTGCCTACGTATCCCAAAAAGATGGAATTAGGCAATGACGTAGTTCGAGCTCGGTTCTCACTCGGGTATTAACGCTCTCCTTTTGTGATGCCCTTACTTTTGCTAAGGTCGCCTTTTCAAGTTTTCGGCCTTGCGGGCTGCTCTATCTTTTGCCTGAATTGTCTTTTTGATTTTTAACTCAGCGAACTTTTATTTTGTCTTTATTTTTACCTCAAAGATAGTACTTTTTGAGTTGGTCGAGGTTTACTGGAGTGGAGAACACATTGCAATCCAAATCCATAATAATGACTGCACCACCGGTTATGATAGTTTTGATGAGAAACGGTCCAGATCAGTTTGGCTTGAACTTGCCTCTCGGGTCAAAGATAGGAGCTCTGATTTCCTTAAGAACCAAATCTCCTTCTCTAAGGTTCTGGGTCTTGACTTTCTTATTGAATGCTTGAGCTATCCTCTTTTGGTGTCCTTGTATATGAAATAGAGTCTGCAGTCTTCTTTCATCAAATAAGGGCAACTCTTTCATCCGGTTCCTCTGCCATTCTGCTTCTGAAATACTAGCCTTGGCCACTACTCTTAATGAAGGGATTTCCACTTCAATGGGAAGTACAGCTTTCATCCCGTACACTAAAGAGTATGGTGTAGTTCCAGTTGAAGTTCTGATCGACATTCGGTATCCCCAAAGTGCAAATGGTAGATGCTCCGGCCAATCCTTATGTGAGTTGATTTTCTTTTACAGAATTTTCTTGATGTTCTTGTTTGCTGCCTCAACCGCTCCATTGGTCTGCGACCGATATGGTGAGAAATTGTGGGCCACTATCTGGTATTCTTCAAAAAGATCCAAGACCTCTCCTTGAAAACGCGAGCCATTATCTGATATGACCTCGTGGGGGAGCCCGCACCGGCAAATGATGTTTTGCTTGATAAATTTAGCAACATGGAAGGCTTTTAAAACCGACTAGGAAGTTGCTTTCACCCATTTGGTAAAGTAGTCAATGGCCACTAAAATAAATTCGTGCCCATTTGACGCCTTCGGTGTTACGCTGTTGATCACATTGATACTCCATACTGAGAATGGCTATAGTGACGTCAGGTTGTACAGCTGAGATGGGGGAATGTGCATAAGATTTGCGTGAATCTGACACTTATGACACATCTGTATAAACTGTACACAGTCTGTCTCTATTGTCATCTAAAAGTACCTTTGTCACAGGATCTTCTTGGCTAACATGTTTTTGCTCATGTGTGGCCGACAAACTCCCGTGTGGATCTCTTTCATCAATGCTTGGCCTTCTTCAGTGTTTACACACAGCTTGTTGACCCCAAAATGCCCTCGTTTGTATAATCTACCACTGCAAATGACAAACTACGCAGATAATCGTCGTATCGCCCTTTTGTCCTTTTTGCTAGCAAACTTGGGGTATTCTTCTTTCTCTACCAGATTTTGAATATCAAAATACCATGGAAGGTTGTCAGTGCTTTTCACGATTGTGGTTGTCACCTCGTATGCCGACTTTCTCTTATGTTCAATTATCAAAGGCTTCATTCAAACCCTGAATGGTATGTCAATCATGGATGCTAAGGTGGCCAGTGCGTTAGCGAACTTTTTCTGTAGTCTTGGCACATGGGTAAAGATCACTGATTCAAAACATGGTATCAATTTCTCTAGCTTTTGATGATAGAGCATCAAGGTTAGGTCCCTGACCTTCCATTCTCCTCTTGCTTGCGAAACCACCAGTGCTGAATTTTTGATGACTTTTAACTTTCTTACCCCTAGTTCTAAGGCTGCCTCCAATCCAGCTAAACATGCTTCATACTCAGCCTGATTCTTGGTAACTTCGCAATTAAGCTTCAAAGATAAATGGACGTGTGATTCGTCGGGAGTGACAAGAAGGATTCCTATTCTATAGCCATATTGATTGGATGCGCCATCAAAATATAAATTCCACTTGTCATCCCCGGCTTTCATCAGCTGTTCGTCAGAAAATTGAAACTCTATGTCTTCACCTCCTTCTACTGGCTGATCAGCTAGGAATTCTGCCACTGCTCTGCCCTTGATTGATTTTTGGGTGACATATTGGAGATCAAACTCTGATAATAGCAGCAACCATCGAGCTAGTCTTCCTGTCAATGCCGGCTTTTCAAATAGATACTTCAATGGGTCCATCCGGGAGATGATGTTCACTGTGAAAGACAACATGTAATGTTTTAGTTTTCGAGAAGCCCAAACCAAAGCCCAACATGTCTTTTCCAGCGGTGTGTATCATATCTCCGATCCCGTCATCTTCTTGCTTAACTAGTAGACAGCCTTTTTGATTCTAATTTGGCCCTCTTGCGCCAGCATACATCTCATAGCCGAGTCAGTCACTGACAGATAGAGAATCAGTGGCTTATCAGGTTCGAGAGGAGCTAGAACATGTGGATTTTGCAGATACTATCGTACGGCATCAAAGGCATCTTGGAATTTCTGATCCCATTCAAACTTGACTTTTTTCTTTATCAGACGAAAGAGCAGCTCACAGGTAGTTGTTAGTTTTGCGATGAATCGACTGATAAACTTTATTTTACCTAGAAAGCCCCTGACTTCTCGTTTGGTCCTTGGAGGAGGCATTTCTAAGATTGCTTTAATCTTTGAAGGATCAACTTCAATGCCTCGTTGCGTGATCATAAACCCGAGCATTTTTTCGGCAGTAACTCCAAAGGCACACTTTTGCGGGTTGAGTCGCATCTTGTACTTTCGAATCCTTTCGAAAAACTTTTGTAGTGCTATGATGTGACCATCCCGATCTTTGGATATGACTAGCATATCATCCACGTACACTTTGACCTCCTTGTGTATCATGTCATGCAGCAAAGTAGTGGCAGCCCTTTGATAAGTTGCCCCTGCATTCTTCAAGCCGAACGGCATTACACGATAATAATAGGTGCCCCAAGGCGTGGTGAAGGTCATCTTTTCTCTGTCTTTAGGATCCATAAGAATCTGGTTATACCCAGAAAAGCCATCCATAAATGACAGCATGGCATGCCCCGCTGTACTGTCTACTAAAACATCAATGTGTGGCAGTAAAAAATCGTCTTTCAGGCTAGTCTTGTTGAGATCTCAAAAATCCACGCAGATTCGGATACGTTTGTTCTTCTTTAAAACTGGCACGATGTTGGCTACCCATTTCGGATACTCAGTTACCATGATGAATCTTGCATTAATTTATTTGGTAACTTCTTCTTTGATCTTCAAAGCCCATTCTGGCCAGATTCGTCTTAATTTTTATTTGACCAGTTTAGCATCAGGGTATAAGGGGATATGGTGCTGGACAATATCAGGATCAATTCCAGGCATATCCTCGTAAGACCATGCGAATATATCTTTGAATTCTTTTAATAAAATTATTAATTATTTTTGTTCAACTGAGGATAAAGAAGAACTAATTTGAACATTTTACGGGTTAGTTCCATTACCTAGATTTATTGACAAAGTTTCTTCAATTATTGGTTGGAAACGCATTTTTTTTTCTTTTTTTATTAAGAGTTTCATTTTTTCGAGAATATCCCCGTCGAACTCAAAATCGTCGGAAGGCGTATGAAATAAATCAAACAAAACAGAGTAACCAGAAATTTCATTCATTTCATTGAAAGAAGAAGGAATTACAAACTCGAAAGCATAAACAGGGGGAGGTGCACAAACAGGCGTGCCCTCAACCACAGACTCAGACTTAGACTTGGACTCGGAACAGACATCATGTACACCACAAGACTCTAAGGTCCAATTCTTCACTTCCTTTGTAGCCGCATTGACAATGAGTTTGGTACAGTCAGTTGGCGTGCTGAAGCCTATCATGAAGTAGTCTGAGTCGGCTACGTGTAGTTGTGCCATCTTTTCATTGAACAGTGCCCCTATGTCGATTCTATCAAACTTATAGGCCCAATCTTCTTCTTGAATCTTCTCCTCTTCCTTTTTCACTTCCTCCTCTGTATCAGGCAACTGATGGTCGAAAAAGATTTCCAGCCCTGGCAGCTTTTGATTGGTTTCTTCGTCAATCCATAGTTCTAAAAAGCCGCAGTATGAGAAATCTTTTCCTTCTTTGACAAAGTACCCATTGAGTGTTCCAGTATAATTGGCCTTCCGTCCCCGCCTAGAATGTTCCAAATCTTCTTTCGTTGGTTCATACCCAAGATCAAAACGATGCGAAGTCAGTGATACCTGAATGGGTTCTGGGATTCCCTACAACTTACGCCCTAATCCCATACTAGGAAAAAAGGACATTTTTCTCATCATCGTTACTGCCCGCGGGTTGATATACCTTTTTCTTCATTCATCAACATCTGAACAGCCTGTGCTTCATCAAATTAGAAACCACTGAGCAATAGATCATCTTCACTATGCTGAACTTCCAATATAGTTGTGTCCTCTCCTCCTCTCGGGGGATGAATGCTGTCTTCTCCGTGAATAGTCAAAACAGTCCCATTTCTTATCAGTTTCAGTTTCTAATGGAGAGTAAATGGTACAGCCTGGACACTTGCGTCATGCAATCAGGGTCTACCCAACAGCAAGTTAAAATACGCTGGTACAACTAGTATATGGAACTCGACCAACGTTTCCAAGGGCCCTACTGATATTGAAAATGACACAAGTCCCAATACGTCCCTCCTTGTGTTGTCATAAGCCCGGACTCCTTGATTGCTCGGTGTGAAGGCACAGAATCCTATTTGTTCAAGCACTTACAGTAATATGTAGTGGTTTGTTATGATTCCTTCCCTCTGCTGGCAGAATAAGTCCAATCAGTTGCTCCGGGGTGACCTCTATCGAAATGCTGGCTTTATTCAAAACCTTTAGCACAGCTTGTCTTTGTTTGTGCGAGGCCATCAGTAGCCCCCAAATACTAATGTTGGCTTGCATCTTCTTTAACTGCTTCAGCACCGCATCATCCTATTCTTCATGTTCTTTTTCCTTCCCTTTTCCATTTGGTTGCCCCTTTTTCAACTAGGCTAGCTTGAAATGCCGCCCATTTCTGGTCAGATGTTCTATCCCCTCCTCAGGATCCCATAATCCCGTTATTGTGTCACTGGTCTGTCGTACTTTGTTCACAGGTAGAGGACTTTTAAATACCCACAAATTGCCTAAATCACCGATTTCCATTCTTCCTCTCCTCTCATCATCATCTTCTATAAACCACGTATTGTTGACCTCCTCCCAAATGTCTACTTCAATAAAATCCACCTGCTATTCCCGAGCGGCCTAGAAATTGGTCCACTTGGCCCTGTCTGATTTTAACACGACCCTTACCAGCCAATAGGACTGAATCTAGTTGACATATACCTCTTCCTCAAAAAGTTGGGGAAGAGTGATGCCATCGAGCACGTGACCAAACCCGTATGGTCGGGCTGGGTAATCCAAAGGCCAATCATCTTCTTCGTTGCGCTCTTCCTCTGGAATTACTACCTAATATCCTTCCGAGTCATTATCATTCCACTCCTCTATGACATCCGAGCCATTTTCGCTCATAATCAATGAACAGACTGCCTGATCTTCAGTAGCTGAAATATGAGGATGCGGCAAACATGCTGAACAAATATATTGGCTTGGATCTCCTAACTCCTCTAGAGACATGTAATTTACCCCAGCTTGCCTAGCATGATTTGGCAGTGGGTTAGTCATGACATTTGGTTTTGGGGTGGCAGATGGTGGCGGGATCACCTTGTTGTCAATGAGATTCTGGATCTCATGACGCAGCCTCATACATCTATCAGTCAAATGCCCGTGACCTTCGTGGAAGGTGCAATATTGAGAAGCATTAAATCTTGGCAGTAGGGGATCGGGTACAGGCATGGGGTCTAACAGCTTGATCAGCCCTTTCTCGATGAGCCGACTCAGGGCGGTGGACAATGAATTGTTGAGGGGAGTGAACACCCTCTTTGGTCTCTGTTGCTATTGACTGTTGTTTGAATGATGGGTATTATTGGATGGTTGAGCGAAAGAAGACGGGTTCAGTAGGTTCACCTCGTTTAAACGAGACACGAGGTTAGTGGCAGCATACTGGTTTTTGTTATTCGTGGGAAAGTCCTCCTAGGTTTCTGGCTAAGCTCAGGTTTTTCAATATCCCTAGACTGGATTGCATCTTCTATCTGAACTCCGGCATGAAACAACTGCTCGAATGTGGATAGTGGCTACGTGATCAAATAACATTTCAACGGGGACTACAGGTTCTTCACTACTATCCTCACTTGCTCTTTCTCAAAGGGTCGGTTCATCATTTTAGCGGCTTTACCCTTTCATCGGGTTGGGAAATCAACAAAAGACTCCTGGCTCTCCTATCGAGTTGTTTCGAGCTCTTTGGTGGTAACATCTAGCTGGACATTGTAGCTGTACTGATTGATAAATGTCGTAGCCGTGTCCTCCCAAGTTCTGGTCTTTGCTACATCGAGGGAGAGGAACCATTTTTGGGCTACCCCAGAAAGAGATCGGTGAAAGAGCTAAGCCTTTAACTGGTCATCAATTCCCATTGGCGACAGGGTACCAACATACATTCGGAGATAAATTCTAGGATCTCTGATTTCGTCAAATTTTTCCATGTTCGGCATTTTAAATTTTTTCGGTAGCTTAGCGCCTAGGAACAAGCATAGTCCTCCCACATCTAGCGTGTACTCTTCGATTCCTTTGGCCTTTCTAAGGACCTTCTCCATCTGATTAATTTTTTCAGCCAATGCAGATTCTCTGGTCTGAGCAGTGTTTTCTTTCTCAACGATCACCTGACGAGGGACCCGTGGTGGTGGCGGAACAACTTGCGATTCATCGGGAACCTGATTGTCATCCCCAAAGTCCTTCGTATTCTCATTTGTGTCCTCTGATTGTCCATTTACAATAGGTATACGGGCCTGAATTATCCGAATTTGCGCTTGACATTGCACTTGAGCCTGGGTCTTTACTATTCTACGGCCCTCTGTATTTCAGTGATCGCTCTCATCAGAGCTGTCAAGTTCACCTCATTCTCTACCATTTCAGCTGACTGTTCGGATACCCTACAGAGTCTACTTGTTACTGATCATTTCCAGACACATGTTAATTGTACTTTTCTTAGCCCAACGGTAAATCCACAGAGAACCTAGATGCCAAAAGCATAATAACTAATATCAGACACTTCCTGGGAAAATATTCTGACAATAGATTAGCAAATATCTCAGATATCCCAAAACAACAAATCATAAGCAGATAAAGATGGAGACTGAAATAATATCCCTGTCGGGCTCATGCTAGTAGCATGACAACTGAGCAAGCTTGACTAAACTCGGGTGAAGAAATGGGCAGTACTCTGGCAAGAAAATAGAATTAGGCTGAGCGGACTGGTTTGACCTAGAATTCAAAACAAAGGCAGAGGAAGCCGACAATTCGGGAAGAACTCGAAGGAGAGAGAAACTACCCTAGAGACTTCAAATTGAAACACGGGCATGACCTTCGAGAAGAAAAGCTATGATGCAAAAACCGAACATGGTGAGGAACAAAACCCAGGTAAGAACCTAAAGGCAAAAAACTAATCTAATCAAGGGATAACGGAAAACCCAGGCCAAACCCGAAAAAGAAACTAGATTAAACCTGGACAAAATAATCCTAACAATACACGAACAAAACATACAATGAAGAAAACACATAATTCTACTAGGGTTTGCAGCATCTAATGGGGGGCTCTAAGTTCACTGCATGCAAAAGGCCGATTTTAGTCAATCGAACAGGGTACCATCTGAATAAAGTCGGGTATATACCTCCCATGCCTAGAGTAGTGTAGGACATGGTCAAACAGTACGCCCAAACTCTTTTACTGCACCTATGATAGTGTACAGTCAGCAAGGGTTATCCGTCTTCCCAACAATTCTCGAAACGGATAAACGTTCAGAGTATCAGGTCGACTAGGCAGGGGATTTGAAGAATAATGCATATGCATGCGAAAATACAAATGAGAAATTCTTATTAAGAACCAATGATGTTTTCAAGTCTAGCCCTCTTATTTGATTTTATAAAGCAATCCCCAACGGAGTCGCCAGAAAATACTGTGGCGTTGGGATTTAGGAATTTTGAAAATGCTTCAAAAATAAGTGATTCAAAGATGTTTAAAAAATATTTTAACACCTTGAAAACTAAATTCTGAAAACTCCTTGTTGTTAAAAATGGAGTCGCCACTTAGTTTTTGAGAAAAACTAAGAAAAATAAAAATAGCTACTGATCTTTAAAACGTTAACCAGAAAAAAAGAGTTCGGTGGCTAAGGTACGAATTGGAGAAGGTGTTAGGCACCCCGTTTGCCAAATCATAAGGTTGGCATCTACTAATCATCATTGATTCTTTAATAGAATTTCTCAAATGCATGCAAATAAAAAAAATAGAGGCAAAGAGAGAACATCTAAAATCAAATATGAAAAATACATAAGATATGTACATAGCACTCCAAATTAAGATAAATAAAGGGATAAAATTTTAAATCCTACGGCATACAATTTCTAACTAAATGATACATAAAACACACCCGCATACAATTTCATCAAAATGAACTAAGCTATCAAAACTTGAATAAAAGAGTAAAACATGGTGGAAGCTGTTAAAATTACCTAAACATGAATTTGCTACAAGAGATAAATTAAACTATCCTAAACATGCTTTCAAATAAAGAAACTAAAATATGCACTAACTTTAACATGGTGAATTGGTAAGAGAAATGAGAAATACAAAATAAAATATGCATAAAAAGGATTCTAAAAGAAAATTTATAAAAGAAACTTATGAAAAGAATTTTAGAAAATGTTATGCTAAGAAAAGAGATTCTAACTATTTACATTTTTAAAAGAAAACAAAAAGAGAAGAACATTATACTTAAAAGGTGAAAAATTAGTTTGAAAGACTTTTTATGATTTTTGGATTTAACAAAATGAAGAAAAATAAAACCAACATTAAAAAAAAAAAAAGAAAAGAACAAAAGAAAGGGAAGATAAAGCTAATAATAATAAAAAAAGATAGAAAAGAGAGTAAAAATGCTAGGAAAGACAATTACATTAATGTTAAAAGAAAAGAAAATGAAATTTGAAGATGAAAGCTGGAAAAGAAATATTAAATTAATGCTAGTAAAAGAAAAAGAGTATTAAATCAAAATTACAAGAAAAGAAAATAGAAAGTTATTAAAAGAAAATTAGACTATCTAAAAGAAAAGAAAATGAACACTAGGAGAAGAGCATTATAATAATGATATTGAAAGAACCTTAAACTAATAGTAGAAGAAAAGGAAAGAAAGTAAAATGGGACATTAGCGTTAAAGAAAAGAAAAAGAAATGAGATATTAAAAGAGAAACAAAGCTATATTATAAGAAAATAGAAAAGAATATTAGTATTAGATTAAAGGTTAACTAATGTTAAAAGAAAAAAAAAGGAAATAAGACGTTAGCAAAAGAAACATTAAATTAACATTAAAAGTAGGATTAACATTAAATGGGTACAATATTAACAATTGCAACCATGTTTATGTAAGTGCTTATATTACAACGATATCGACATTATTTAGTCGTATCGTCATGTTATGTTAGCATTAATTTGATAAGTAAATTAAAAAAAAAGACAATGTGATTAGTGTGAATGTGTAAATTAAGAAATTAATTAAAACGACTAAGTTAAATGAGGCAATGCGATCAATAAACAAGTTTAACTACATAAATGAAGGAAATACGTGAATTGAAATTGAATTTAATCCGATCACTCCAAAAGAGAGAAAATAGAGTTAGAATGATCGGGGATCTAAACGAGGTACCTAGATTGCCGTGGAATCCTCAAGTCGGAAATGTGCCTCAATAGTTCAATCCTCAGGTGGTGATCCAAGCTAGGGTTGCCATGTAAACGTTGGAGGCTCGAATCTTGGTATTTTGACAGGGCTTCGGCGTCGAGGCTCGTAATTGCTTGATAACTCGGCAGAGCTTCTCACACTAAACCTCTCACTAATTTTCTATTCTTGAAAACGTACCATGGGTACAGTATGTATAAAGTTCTTCAACTAATGAGATGTTACCACGTTCTAGGGTATGTTGGGCCAATTGGAGTTGGCGGTCGCCACTATGCAAGTTGGCGATCGCCATGTTTTTGAAAGGTTCCACAAAGTTCTATGGCGGTCGCCATGCTAAAGGTTGGCGGTCGCCATTATGAAAGGTGGCGGTCGCCATTTTTTGCTAGGGTTTTCAAGTGGTTCTATTGGTGGTTGCCACAATGAACATGGCGGTCGCCTTACTTGGGCAGCAAGTTTTGATGGTTCGACAAAATTTTATTGGTTTCAAGGTTCTGGGTACAAATACAGGGCTTGGACCACTTCCCAAGGATTGTACTGAGGCATCATTCCACCTGTTTTCATCATCGAATTTACCTAAGATTAGGCACGGTCAAATTGGGGTGTCTACACGCATTAGGTCTGTGCCAGCCCGATCCTCTACCCCATCCAAACATCCCAGTGGACCTGCAGCAGTTCAAAATATAGTACAATGCAAAGAACAGTAAGCCGTGCAGTATGATGAACAGTATACAGTGAAAAGAATAGTGCAAAGAACAGTGCAGTGAACAGTGCAATAGGCAGTATAATGAAGAAAGCTTTGTACAGAATAGTAAGCAGTAAATAAAGATACCTGGTCATGGGTCAGACGGTCCAGTGATACCCAGAACCGGTCAATATCCTTCCCTCCAGCCTTCTTCCCTTCAGGCCTTGGGACCACCGGGCCGCTCGTGGAATGACCAGAGGGTCTGCCGCAGAGTTCACCGGGACGTGAAGCCTGAGGAACTCGTAAGTCCACAACTGCAAAGAAAAAGATGTCAGCAAGCAATAACAGATAACAGAAATGAATGGAGAACTACAGAAACTAAAGCATACCTCCCAAACCCTCCAGTATCCCTCGATGATGAGCTTAGGGGAAACGGGTCAATGTCCGCATGAAGCTGTAGAGAGTGGCGAGAGCTGCTCCTTCCCAATCGAACGAAGCGACCCGGTTAAGACGAGCCAAGGCGCCCAAGTAATGCAAATGGACAGTATTCTCCTTCTTCGAAAACAAGGAGGTACCGAACATGTACATTACAAAGCCCCGGTCGACCCACTCGAAATGACGGGGCTTGGTGCACTGAAAATGTCTGAACTGCTCGAAAAACTAGGTATACTAGACCTGGTCGTGATCCATCTGCGCAGGGATAGCTCCAAGGAAATACAGCAGCGCGTCGGTCGATTGGGCTATGGACGGATCAAACGGGATGGGAGCTCCTCCAGCCCGAATGCCGGTGATGAGTGCGAAGTCTAGAGGCGTCAGAGTAGCCTCAAAAGTGATAAAATGGAAGGTATTGGTGGTATCCCTCCACCTCTCGGCCAGGGCTGTCAGCCAGACCCGGTCATTGCTCGTCCTACCCAACAGGGGTATGAATCGAGTAAAGCCGGAGGCATCGATATAAGCCCGGCTAGGAGAAGGGAGGACATCATACCACTCCAACACCTCTCCAGAGGTAGAAACTCCAAAGCCTCTGACATAGTGACCAGCCTGAAAAGAGAAAACGCGCAGAGAATATATAAAGAGCAGATCAAGCAAGCAAAGTGCAGAAAACTATCTGAAAGCAAAATCCTAGATTCGTGTGTAAGTGACGATCTTTCGGTTCTTTCAAATCCTAGAAAACTAGGCAAATCTCTCGACCCCTAGGTTCATGTGTAAGTGACGACCTCTCGATTCTTTCAAACCCTAGAAAACTAGGCACCCTAACCCTAGGTTAGTGTGTAAGTGACGACCCTTTGATTTTTACACATCCTAGTAAAAAACTAGGAACCTCAAGCTCTGGTGCACCGGGCAAAATTTTTATTATTTTTATGTTAATAAAAAAATAGTAATAATAATAAGAAAAATAAAAAAACTTTCCTTAAATATTTGTGTTTTGCCCCCTTTTCTTAGGATTTTCTTAAAATTTTTCTCAATTTTCTAGGATTCTTTTAAAAGTTTTTAGGATTTTCAAAAAAAAAAATTTCTAAAAATTGACAAGATTTTCTTAAAATTTTCTCAATCTTCTAAAATTTTAGCATTTTCTAAAAATTTTCAAAAATTACCCTCAAAATTTTCTAAAAGTTTTCCTCAAACTTCTAGAATTCTCTGAAACTTTTGAACAATTTTCTTTAATTTTCTAAACTAAAAAAAAAACTTTTCTTAGGATTTTTCAAAAAAAATTTAGGATTTTCTAAAAAAATCTTCTAGGAGTTTTCGAAGAATTTTCCTTAAATTTTCTAAGATTTTTTAAAATATTTTCGTTGGATTTTCCAAAATTTTCCTTAATCTTCTAAGATTTTTTGAAAATTTTCTAGGAGTTTTCGAAATTTTTTTCTTAATTTTCTAGGATTCTTCTAAAATTTCTAGGATTCTTCTAAAATTTTACCCCATTTTTCCAGGATTTTTCCAAAATTTTCTAAGGATTCCTAAAAATTTTCCTAATTTTTTAGATTTTTGAAAAAAAAATCCCCTTAGATTTCTAAAGTTTGTGATTTTGGAAAATTTGCTTTACTTAGAAATTTTTGACAAAATTGCCTCTAATTTTAGGATTTTTGATAAAAATTACCCCTTCAATTTTCATGTCCCCCCCAAAAAAAACCCCTTTAATTTGTTATGTTTTCCTAAAAATAAAAAAAATTAAACCCTTTATTTTGTGATTTTTATTAAAATAATCGCTATTTTTTTTCATTGTTTGTTCAAATCCGAAGTGTCCCTACTGTTTTAAATCTCTATTGCAAAGGTACCTAAGTTAAGTTCAAATTTCAAAACATCACACCATCATCAAAATAAAAATTTATCATCATTCATCATCATATCAAAACACATTATCATATCATCTGGGGGATCCTAGACATGTGTCTACGTTTGAGATATCATGATTTGGTATTTAAAACAGTAAGAATAGGGTACATACCGAAGGTCGCTAGTGAGAAATATGGTGGTCAGTCTCCCGCAGAAGAATATCGGAAGCAATAGCATCTGTGGGAGGCTTATATCGTCGCATCCCACCCAGATGTAAGCGGTGGAGAACCAAAGCGTAGGTGTGTGGATCAAAAGGCGCTGGATGGCCCTCCCCAGCATCAAGGTCCAAAAAGTGAGCCATCGCGGCCTCAGCAGCAGTATCAGCAGCTGCCTGTGCCTCGGCAGCTGCTCATGCCTCCTTAGCAGCCCGATGAGAGGCACGCTCCGCCTCGAGTACGAGGGCGTCCATCGCAGTAGTGGGTTGCGTGGAGGTGACCCCACCGGCAGGATCATTGGAAGTTGTACCTCTGAAAGTCCCAATGGAAGAACTCCCAGTAGCAGAGGGGCCTTGTCGTTCCCCCAAGTCATCATCTCCATGGCCCTAGCCCGCTATGAAAAGAAACGGGATCACAAAAAGTAGAATAAACATCGTGTGAGAGCTAGGAAGCAAGAAAGAGCAAGAGAAAGTTTAGAGAAAAGCGAGAGTGTTTAGAGGTTAGAGAGAGAGAGATATGAGCAAATGAACCCCCATGCGTGCCTTAAAGGACCGAATGCGCACTTGGAGTTGGCGGTCGCCACTTCCAAAGTGAGCGACCGCCATATTGTTGAAACGTCACATAGCGACCGCCATGTTGTAGGGGTTTTAAGTGGGCGGTCGCCATGTCAGAGGGGTTTGGGCTTGGCGACCGCCAGGTTGTCAATAGTCACGTCAAGTCGGTTCCTCTATCATGGTTTTTTAGGGTTTTATGGGGCCTAATTGGGTGGTTTTATTATGTGTGTATATGATTATGTGATTTTCTTTTTGTGCATACTGATTTTATGAATGTTATAAAAAAAATATAAAAATAAAAAATAAAAAAAAATATTTTGCTAGTAAAAACGATTTCCATAAATAATAATAACAACAATAATAATTTTTTTTTTATTTTGTGTGCTTAGAAATAATTTTCTTTAATTTACGTTTTTTATTCCAAAAAGAATTTTGCGTTATAATTTGTTTCCAATAAATTTAATTTTGACTTTTAATTATTTTTATCTCGCTCCTCTGCTAGAATTTTTAGATCTTAACTCGACTTATTAATTTGTGATTATCCTTTCCGATATATTTAATTTTAAGTCATAATTTGACTTTTAATTATTTTTAACCCGCGCCTCATCTCGAATTTTTAGATCTTAACTCGACCTATTAATTCGTGATTATCCTTTCCGATAAATTTAATTTTAAGTCGTAATTTGACTTTTAATTATTTTTATCCCGCGCTTCGTCCCCAAATTTTTAGGTATTAACTTGACCTATTAATTCGCGGTTATCCTTTCAGGTAAATTTAATTTTTAAGACGTAACTTGGTTTTTAATTATTTTTACCCTGCTTTCATCCTGAATTTTTAAGTCTTAACTCGACCTATTAATTTGACATTTTTCTCGTCGGTCCTCCTTATGACCCTAAACTGACTCCTCGATTCTCCTCACGACCCTAAACGGACTCGTCGGTCCTCCTCAAGACCTTAAACTGGCTCCTCGGTCATCCTCATAACCCTAAACTGACTCATCGGTCCTCCTCATGAGCCTAAACTGGCTCGTCGGTCCTCCTTATGACACTAAACTGACTCGTCGATCCTCTTCATGAGCTTAAACTGACTCGTCGGTCCTCTTCATGACCCTAAACTTGCTCGTCGGTCCTCCTTATGACACTAAACTGACTCGTCGATCCTCTTCATGAGCTTAAACTGACTCGTCGGTCCTCTTCATGACCCTAAACTGACTCATCGATCCTCCTCATGACCCTAAATTGGCTTATCGATCCCCTTCATGACCTTAAACTGGCTCGTCGGTCCTCCTCATGATCCTAAACTGACTCGTCGATCCTCTTCATGACCTTATACTGACTCTTCGGTCCTCCTCATGACCCTAAACTGATTTATTGGTCCTCCTCATGACCCTAAACTGACTCATCAATCCTCTTTATGACCTTAAACTGGCTCGTCGGTCCTCCTCATGACCCTAAACTGACTCGTCGGTCCTCTTCATGACCTTAAACTAGCTCGTCAATCCTCCTCATGACCCTAAACTGACTCATCAGTCCTCTTTATGACCTTAAACTGGCTCGTCGATCCTCCTCATGACCCTAAATTGACTCGACGGTCCTCTTTATGACCTTAAACTGACTCATCGGTCCTCTTCATGAACCTAAACTGACCCATCAATCCTCTCACGACGTAAAACTAATTGATATTTTTCTCGGTCTGTGTTACGACCTCAGAACTTTCTTGCATTGTACATGTCTTGCATTACATCATACCAGCATCTGCATCATGTTTCTTATCTTGCATCAGTGCATTTTGCTCCATGAACTACGTTTTGGTCTGATCCCTAGCATAGGGGTACGTAGGCAGCTTGATGAAAATTCGAGTATGACCAACATCATATGTATGCTTGTGTGCTTGTAGCTTAAGATTAACGGCTCGGTCAAATAGCTGTTGTCTCTTGATCTTTGATCTAACTTACATCATGCGTTGCTATGCAAGCTATATCAAAGAGAGGCAACTGTAGACACCCCAATTTGACCCTGCCCAATCTTAGGTGAATCCAATGATGAAAACAGTGAAAATGGTGTCTCAATTCGATCCTCGAAAAATGATCCAAGCTCGGTATTAGAACCCAGAACCTTCAAACCAAAGAAATTTTGTTGAACCTTTGAAACTTGCTGTCCAAGTAAGGTGACCGCCATGTTCATTGTGGCGACCGCCAATAGAACCTCTTGAAAACCCTAGTCAAAAGTGACGACTGCCACCTCCAAACCAGCGACCGCCAACTTGCATTGTGGCGACCGCCAATAGAACATTGTGGAACCTTTCAAAAACATGGCGACCGCCAACCTTCATTGTGGCGACCGCCAACTCCAAATAGTCTGACATGTCTTAGAACGTGGCAGCATCTCATTGGTTGAAGAACTCTATAAATACCATACCTTTGGTACGTTTTCAAGGACAGAATTTTAGAGAGAGGTTTAGTGAGAGAAGCTCTGCCGAGTCGCCGAGCAATTTCGAGCCCCGATGCTGAAGCACTGCCGAAATACCGGGATCCAAACCTCCGACGCCTACTTTGAAACCTTAGCTTGGATCACAATCCGAGAATTGGGCCGTTGAAGCACATTCTCTCGATTTGAGGATTCCTTAGCAATACAGGTATTCCGTTTGAATCCCCGATCTTTTTAACTCCATTTTCTCTCTTTTGGAGTGATTGGGTTAAAATTCAATTTCAAATCATATTTTCCTTTCATTTACATGGTTAATCCTATTTACTTCATGTAATTTAGTTGTTTTCTTTAGTCGTTTAGTTATTAATTTCTTCACACTCGCACTTAGTATATTGTCATTTTTATTTGTATTCATTAATTAGTGTTAATATATTTTGACAATTACAACATATTGATGTTGTTAGTTGTTATAAAAAGCACTTACATTGTATGAATGTAATTGTCAATATTACATTTATATCCTTTAATTAAAATAATTGTGTGCTTATTTCCTTTTTATTTCTTTATTTTATAATTAGCTTAAAGTCCCTCTATTAGTTTCTTATTTCATTTCCCCTTTATGTTAGCATTAGTTTAATATTCTTCTTCTGACATTTATATTTCTATTTCTTTTCTTGTTCTTGTAACATAACTTTATTTTCTTTTTCTTCCAATATAACTTTATTTTTTTTTTTGAGGTTCTATTTTCTTTTCTTTAATACTAATGCTTCATTTTTATTTTCTTTTAGCTTAATATCTCTTTCCTAGCTTTCATTTTCCTTTTTTTTTTCAATATTAGTGTAATCCCTTTTTCTAAGCATTTTATTCTCTTAGTTCCATTTAACAATCTTTTCAATTTTCAATTTAATACTAACATGTCTTTTCTTTTACCTTTCTTGTAATATAGTTTTATTTTAGTGTCTCATTTCTTTTCCTTTTCATTTAAAGCTAACATTTCATTTTACTTTCTTTTCTTAATATTAGCTTGATACTCATTTTCAAGTATTTATTTTCTATTTTACTTTTCTTTTAATAGTAGTGCTTACTTTTCTTTTAATGCTCCACTTTCTCTTTTTTTATATATATAGTCCTATTTTCTTCATAACAATTTTTTTTTTGTTAAATCCCAAAATTACAAAAAGACTTTTAAATTAATTATCATCTTTAAATGGCATTATAATTTTCTTTATAAATAGTAAAAATCCTATCATTCTTTTTATTTCTTTTGCTTTCTTCTTTTTTCTTTTCTTTTCCTTTTATTTTCATGAGATGTAAATAGTTAGGTTCTTTTTTAGTAGTATTTTCTAACATTTTCATTTGGCATCTTTTTCTTTTACAAACTTCTTCTTCATTTTCTTTTTTTCTTTATTTTTGTTTCCTTTGTTAGTAGATTTTCTTTCCTTTAAAATATAGAATTCTTGTAAATATTTCATTTTTAGTATGTTCATATTTCTTTTTCTAAATGAATGTTTGTGATATGCATATTTTAATTATTTTTTTTAATACATATTTAGAGTAGTTTAGGTCACTTGGTAGCAAATCATGTTTAGGTAATTTTAGCATCTCTAACCTATTTTTACCCCTTTATTAGAACCATGCTAGTTTAAATTATTTTAATAAAATTGCATGTGGGAGTGTTTCATGTATCATTTTAGTTAGAAATTGTATGCCATAGGATTTAAGATTTTATCCCTTTACTTGTTTTGATTTGGAGTGTTATGTACATATATTATATATTTTTCATATTTGATTTTGGATGTTCTCTCTTTGCCTCAACTTTTTTTATTTACATGCATTTGAGAAATCCTATTAAAAGAACCGATGATGATTAGTAGAGACCAACCTCACGGTTGGGCGAACATGGTACCTAACGTCTTTCCTGATTCGTACCTTAGCCCTCGAATCCTTTTTCTCTGGTTAACTTTTTAAAAACCAGTAGCCATTTTTGTTTTTCTCAGTTTTTATCAAAAACTAAGTGGCGACTCCATTTTCAACAAAAAGAGATTTTCAAAATTTGATTTTCAAGGTGTTAAGATATTTTTCAAACATTTTTGAATTCTCTTATTTTTTAAATGTTTTCTAAAATAACCCCAAAATCTCAACGCCACAACAACCATTTTACCACGATTGTTTTTAGTTCAGTAATTGTTTTTTTTAACAATTTTCGAGGACCCCCGACAATCCTTTGTTAACTTTTTGACAACTTTTATGATATATGACTACGCATAGATCGGATATATTTCACTGTTTGCTGCATTTGAATAATGAATTTATCAATGTTCGCTCCAGCATTAGTTGCACTAAGAATAAACTTCACTGTTTTTTGTATTCAAACAATAAAATTTATATCTCTTCAAAAATCATATTATATCTATCGTTATCACTCTATTGACCACCAAAATCAAATAAAACAGTAAATGTACACAATTTTTTGCATTCAAATAGTTAAAATTATCTCTAGTTTAATAGTCGTAAAAAATGATTACTGTTAGAAGTCATCGAATTTAGTCACCAGAAGCCATTGTCGACGTAACTATTTGAAAGCCATGGCCAAAAAGTCAGAAGTGGTTGCCTGTAATTGTCGGTGGTGGCCACAGGGGGTAGAGGTGGATGGATGGGGTGTTGATGTGGAGCATAGCATGTTGAGGTGGAGGGATAGGTTATTGAGGTGCAATTTGACCAATAAAGTGTTGAAAGAAATTAGTATACTTTTATGCATTTGTAATAAATAAAATAAATCGTAAAACTAGACTTATAGACGGTATGAATATAATGATGCAAGTAGCTCAAGGTTAGCGTTGGACGCTATATTCTTAAGACAGATTCATCTCCACTACAGTGCTTACACACATCTATCTTCTAGGATACACTGATCTGAATCCTATAGAAAAAGCACTGCAATTGGTGGACCTGAAAAACCGAACTATGTTTTGTACTCACTTTAACGAACTCCGATACTATGTATGTAATATACTCAATGTAAATTTTATATCAAAAACTAAAAGAAAAATTTTATATATATAGACGTACTCGTAACTATTCATAATAGTCACCAAGAAAGGGACACATGACCTATTCAAACCGAATAGATGCGAACAAAAGACACCCCTAAAATGGTAATTATTAATTACCATATTTAATTAATTTTCATTCACATTAAAAAAAATGATTTTAAATCATTTTTTCCAACATAAAGTTTGAGAGTTAATTTTTTTTTTTTTATGATAGTCATAGTGTTGTATGATGTGTTTGTTATGGACCTTAACTAAATTTCCCTTAGCCTTCAGAAAATCTTATCAATATGGTGAGGATGAAGGTTAAGGGTAGGATGTGTACATAATATCGTAGTACCGATCAATGTATAAATGGAAGAGTCTGGCTTTTCTCCAGTCCCTCATGGGTTTAGTTAGACTCTTTTTGGGTCCAAAATGGACCTATTTTAATAATTTGAACCGTTTATTTTATTATTCGAAATGTATATATTATTAATGTAATAAATAAAATTAATCCGATATTGGTATCTGCCTTAACAAATTATATTTGTGTTAATAAAAATAAATTGTGATTTTTATTTTATTATTCATTTTATCAACACATATGTAATTTGTTAAGACAGTTACCGATATCTGATCAACTTGATTTTTTATATTAATAATCAGATCATTAATTTTTTTTTTTGGGTAATTTGATCATCAAAATTGGTCCACTTTGAACTCAAATAAGGTCCAACTAAACTGATCTGATGAGAAGCCTGACTCTAAATGAAGTCAGGATCTGCAAGTGCACGTTGAGCTTCATTATAGCCTGGGAATGGGTCTGTCCAATCTGTAGTTACATTAGTTTTTTTTATTTTTTATGACAAATGAACCATCTCGAGGCACGGCCTTTGGACCCACCCGTAAAGTGTAAACATCCGAAAAGTGTAAACATCCGAATACATTCAAATCACCCACAAATCATATGTATTGGTTTAGTTAAAGCGCTTCTAGCGGGAGTCGAACACAAGACCTCCGTGTTTACGGTTAATTCCAGTGATGACCTTAAATTGTTGGACTATCCCGACGGGTTATTACATTAGGTTTGGATAATAGATTTGTGAAGAAAATGAAAAAGGAAAGAGATTAATAGGAAAAAGAATTATGCGAGAGCCTTTTTTTTTCTTTCAATTATGCAGGAAAATTGTGAAGGAAATAAATACTTTCCAAAAGTTTATTTCTTATTAATTTGCTTTCTCAAAGCACACGATTAGAGAAAGAATTTTTAATTACAGGGGACAAATATTTAAAATCATACACGGATTATTTTTATTTAATAATTGAAACATAATTGGAATGATGTGTTACTTAAAATTTTAAAATATAATTATAATTTATCATTATAATTTATAATGACCATGATGACGCTTTATATTTAGAAAACAAGACGTGATAGAGTCATTGTAATGCTACTAAGGCCCCAGTTTGGGTTAAAGAAACAATATTTTGTTGTTTTCTTATTTTATAAAAAAATTATCATTTTGTTAAATATCTTTTCCAGTTTGTTTTGATGAAAGGAATTGAAAAAATAATTTTTTTAATCAACATATAAAAATCAACCAAAAATGAAAATAAATTGCATAAAATAAGCAAATAAATTTTTATTTTAAATCAAACCTAAACACATATGTTAATATATTAATAGAAAAAGTCCAAACTTATTAAAATTTATGAGGACAAGTTTATAATTTGGGGAGCATGCTTATAATTTAAGGAGAGCATTTTTAGAAATTATTAAATTTCTTATGCTATCATTGAAGTTTAGAAAAAGTTCAGAGCCCTGTGTCTCGTCCTTGTCTAATCACAATATATATATATATATATATTTACTTGTGTGCTAGTTTTTCTTTTAAGAAATTATACATTCAAACATGGGATAATCAAATCAGACAAGTTTAGACGATAATTTTATATATTTCTAAAGCTGTTTAATTGACATAAAAGCCTAATCATGCCTAGTATGAAAGGAAAGGCAAGGGATTAATTTGGAGATGTTTGGAGTTAAACTGAACCACAATAGCAAGCTTGCTAGAGCATCAACAATCAACATCCTCATATAAACTTCGAAATATTCTAAGTATATTTTCTAAAAAAATTGGTTGAATTTTCTTTGTTTTTTGGACTATTCTAAATTAAATTATCACCTGTCAATCCCAAACGATATAATAAGTCTCGAGCACAGCTTGAATCTTAAATCTCAATCACAATTAAAACTATTCAATAGCCAACAATTCTCATCTCAATACGAATGCATCATTGCTTTTAACTAAGACTTTCCTAAAACTATGTAAATATCCATTCTAATCCTTTTATGTAAATAAAATTTTCATGCATTTTTAAGACGCTAAAACTATACACGATTACACGTAGTATTTATTTAAGATAAGAGAGTATAGGATCCTATTTCGATGAGTCAAAAACTCGATATCTCAATCTATGTGCAAAATCGAGTTTTGCCGAAATAAAATTATGTTCAAATGAATGCGTAGACCACCGTGCCAATAACAAAGATCGGTAGTTGGATCGTCGAAAATCGAGCCCCGAGCCCCCGAGAAGTTAGAGAGAAGGTAGAGAGAAATAAGAAACTTAGTAAGTTTCGAAAATAACTTTTGAAAATATTTAATTCCAGATATTTATAGGAAAATATCTTTTTTTTAAAAATTTTTGAAATTTGTACCGTAACTCCCAACATCCCCGGGAACTAACCCTACATGCATATCTAAACCCGATCATACATCAAAACACATATAAACATGTTAAAGCAAAAACGTCGAAACGCGCGTCGAAAAACGCCGAACATGTGTATATCACAAAAATGAAACGGAACCCGATCTCACAACTTTCCCCCCTTAAGGAATTTTGCCACCAAAATTCACTACAAGGTCACGAGGTAAACAACTCCAGGTATTTAGCACGAACCCCAGACTCAAGCTCCCACGTCGCTTCCTCAACCCCGTGATGAAGCCATAGGACCTTGACATAGGCTATGGTTCTTCCTCTCAATACTTGCTTCGTTGTGTCTAGAATCTTCACCGGGCGTTCCTCATATGTGACATCCTCATCAACCCGTAGCTCAGCTCAATCCAGAACATGTAAAGGGTCAGGCTCATATCTCCGAAGTATAGAAACGTGGAAATACGTTATACACAGATGCCAACTGAGGTGGCAAAGGCAGACGGTATGCTACCTCACCTATTCTTTCCAGGATCTCAAAAGGTCTAATAAAGCGCGGTGATAGCTTCTCGCTATTGTGGCTTTGAGATTTAGGGGTCAAAAATAGGAGAATTCAAAAATGTTTACAAAAATGTTTTAACATCTTGAAAGCCAAATTTTGAAAATCTCTTTTTATTAAAAATAGAATCGCCACTTAGTTTTTGAGAAAAACTAAGAAAAACAAAATAGCTACTGATCTTTTAAAATGTAAACTAGAGAAAATGGATTCGGGGGCTAAGGTACGAATCGGGAAAAGTGTTAGGCACCCCGTTCGCCCAACCGTAAGGTTGGCCTCTACTAATCATCATTGGTTCTTTAATATAATTTCTCAAATGCATGCAAATAAAAAAAATGAAGGTAAAGAGAAAACATTCAAAATTAAATATGAAAAATACATAAAATATGTACATAACATTTCGAAACAAATAAGTGTCAAAAGAAGAATCCTAAGTCTTATAACATGCAATTTTTATTTAAAGGAATCATGAAACATACCCACATGCAATATTCACAAAAGTAAGCTAACTATCATGATTTGCATAAAATAATAAAAGCATACTAGAAATTACCAAACTACCTAAAGATGGATTTGTTACCAAAAATAGACTAAACAAATCTAAACATGTATTTAAAGAGAATATCCAAAAACATGCATAATTAAAAATAGAATAAATTAACATTAGAGACAAAAACTAAATACAAAAGGATGCATGAAAATTCTATACTAAAAGAAAGCTTATTAAAGAAAATGAGAGTTTTATAACAAAGAGGATTTTAAAGAAAAATAATAAAAAAAAGTTTATAAAGAAAAACATACTAAAATGATAATGGTAGAAAATGTTATTAAACTATTGAAAAAGAAGAAAACTTAATTATTCACACTTTACATTTTTTTAAACAAAACAAGGTAAGATAACATAAAAGGAAAAAACATGTGATTTTCAACTAGTAAAAGGGCATTTATGGTTTTTGAGTTTGATAAAAATAAAGAAAAAGAAGGATAAGAGAAAGTAAAGGAATAAAAGAAGAAGATGGAATTTTATTAGTACTAATACTAGGAGAAAAAAAGTGTTAAATGAATTTTTATAGGGAAATTAAACCTAATAATAAAGTTAAACAACATTAAAATGTTATATTACAAGGTGAATAAAACTAAATAAAAGAGAAGAAAAATAAAACACTAAAAGAAAAAGAAATAGAAAATGAAAGCTGGAAAAGAGATATTAATCTAAAAAGAAAATAAAGTGGAACATTAAAAAGGAAAAATTAAAGCTTCAGTAAGAGAAAAAGAAGAGAAAAGAAACTAAAATTACATTATGAGCAATGAAATAAAATGTTAGAAAAAAAAGATTATACTATTATAAAAGAAAAAGAAAATAAAATGAAAAAGAAAATGCTAGAAAATTAAACTAATGCTAAAAAAAAAATGACACTAATATTACAAGGAAAGATAATAAAAATGAATGCTTAGTAAAGACAACCAAACTAATGCTAGAAAAATAAAAAACATTAAAAATAACTATTTAACTTAAATGTGAAAATGTAGTATTAATTACTACATTCACATAAATGCTGGTGCATTGTTACAACAATTAACAATATTATTTAGTTGTAATTGTAAAAATATATTAGCACCAATTAATGATTTGGTTAAACTTAATTCAAATAAGCAAATAGATAAACAAATAAGCTAAATTAATGGAAACGCTAGAACATAAATAAGACAATTGATAAGTAAAGCAAAAGTACAATGAAAAGAAATGTGTGAATTGAAATTGAATTTTTAACCCGGTCACTCCAAAAGAGAAGAATTAGAGTTTAGAAAGACTGGGGATCCAAACGAATTACCTAAATTGTCGGGGAATCCTCAAGTTGTGGAATGTGCCTCGGCGTACCAATCCTCGGGTGAAAATCCATGCTAGGGTTGCAATGTAGGCATTGGAAGGCTCGGATCTTGGTATCTCAGCAGAGGTTCGGCGTCGGGGCTCTGAATTGCTCTGTATATCGGCAAAGTCTCTCTCACTCAAAATTCGTACTGAAAACGTATGCTGGAGTGCAATATTTATAAAATTCTTCAACCAACGAAATGTTGCCACGTTTTGGGACACGTCAGGCCATTTGGAGTTGACGGTCGCCATAATTCAAGTTGGTGGTCGCCATGTTTTTGAAAGTTTCCACAAAGTTCTATAGCGGTCGCCATAATGGAAGGTGGCGGTTGCCATTTTTTGCTAGGATTTCTACAAAGTTCAACGGCGGGCGCTATGAAGAGAGTTGGCGGTCGCCTTACTTGGGCAGCAAGTTTCGATTGTTCGTCAAAATTTCATTGGGTTGAAGGTTCTAGGTTCAAATACCGAGCTTGGATCACTTCTCGAGGATCAAACTAAGGCACTATTCTACTTGTTTTCATCATCGGATTCGCCTAAGATTGGGCGGGGTCAAATTGGGTGTCTATAGTTGCCCCTCTTTGATATAACTTGCATAGCAATGCATGAAGCATGTTATATCAAAGATCCAGAGACAACAACTATTTGACCGAGCCGTCAATCTGAGGCCACAAGCACACAAGCATGCATATGATGTTGGTCGTACTCAAATTTTCATCGAGCTGCCTACGTACCCCTTTTGCTAGGGATCAGATCAAAACGTAGTTCCCAGGACAAAATGAAAAGATGAATATGATAAGAAACATGATGTGGGTGCTATCATGAATAAATACTAACATGATGTAGACATTTACTTTGCAATGCAAATATAATGCAAGAAAGTTCTGATATCATAACACAGATCAAGAAAAAGATCATTCAATTTTAGGTCATGAGGAGGATCGACGAGTCAGTTTATGGTCATAAGGAGGACCGACGAGTTAGTTTAGGGTCATAAGAAGGACCGACGAATTAGTTTATGATCATAAGGAGGACCGACGAGTCAGTTTAAGGTCGCGAGGAGGACTAACGAGCCAGTTTAAGGTCGTGAGGAGGACAGACGAGTCAGTTTAAGGTCGTGAGAAGGACCAATGAGTCAGTTTAGGGTCATGAAGACGACCAATGAGTCAGTTTAGGGTCATGAGGAGGACCGACGAGTCAGTTTTAGGTCGTGAGGAGGACCAATGAGTCAGTTTAGGATCATGAGGAGAACCGATGAGTCAGTTTTAGGTTGAGAGGAGGACCAATGAGTCAGTTTAGGGTCATGAGAAGGACCAATGAGTCAGTTTTAGGCCGTGAGGAGGACCGACGAGTCAATTTAGAGTCACGAGGAGGACCGACGAGCCAGTTTAGGGTCGTGAGGAGGACCGACGAGTCAGTTTAAGGTCGTGAAGAGGACCAAGGGGTCAGTTTAGAGTCATGAGGAGGACCAATGAGTCAGTTTTAGGTCATGAGGAGGACCAATGAGTCAGTTTAGGGTCATGAGGAGGACCGACGAGTCAGTTTAGGGTCATGAGGAGGATCGACGAGTCTGTTTTAGGTCGTGAGGAGGACCAATGAGTTAGTTTAGGGTCATGAGGAGGACCGACGAGTCAGTTTAGGGTTGTGAGGAGGATCGACGAGTCAGTTTAGGGTCGTGAGGAGGACCAAGGAGTCAGTTTAGGGTCATGAGAAAGTCCGACGAGTCAGTTTTAGGTCGTGAGGAGGACCGATGAGTCAGTTTAGGATCATGAGGAGGACCGACAAGTCAGTTTATGGTCGTTAGGAGAACCGACGAGAAAAACATCAAAGTAATAGATCGAGTTAAGACCTAAAAATTCGAAATGAAAACGGGATAAAAATAACTAAAAGCCAAGTCACGACTTAAAATTAAATTTATTAGGAAGAAAATCACGAATTAATAGGTCGAGTTAGGATCTAAAAATTCGGGATTAAGCACGAGATAAAATAATTAAAAGTCAAATTTATGGCTTAAAATTAGATTTATCGAAATAGAAAATCACGAATTAATAGGTCGAGTTAAAAGCTAAAAATTCGGGATGAAGCACGAGATTAAAATAATTAAAAGCTAAATTTATGGCTTAGAATTAAATTTATCGGAGTGAAAAATCACGAATTAATAGGTCGAGTTAAGATCTAAAAATTCGGAATGAAGCATGAGATTAAAATAATTAAAAGCCAAATTTATGGCTTAAAATTAAATTTATTAGAGTGGAAACCACGAATTAATAGATCGAGTTAAGACCTAAAAATTCGGGATGAAGCACGAGATTAAAATAATTAAAAGCCAAATTTATGGCTTAAAATTAAATTTATCGGAGGAAGAAGCATCTTAGAAAAAAGATAGGGGTCTAGGAACTCACCCAACTATTATTATTATTATATGCCCATAAAAAGTTTTAATAATGCCTGCAAATAAGAAGATAAGCAAAAACATGTATTAAAAACCCCCAAACGGCCCCTAAAACGTCATAATCAGTGACCCTTGACAACCTGGTGGTCGCCAGGACGAAATCCCTCTGACATAGCGGCCGCCGGGTAAAAACCCCTACAGCATAACGGTCGCCGTGTGTCTTTTGGGAAACCTAGCGGTCGCTACCTTTGGAGTTGGTGACCGCCAACTCCGGGCGCGCATAAGGACCTTTGAGGCGCGCGGGTGTGGCTCATTTCTCCCACTCTCATTCTCTCTCTAACTCTCTCGCGCTCTCAAACTCTCTCCCATCTTTTTCTTTCTTGCTTCTAGCTTCTCCTGCTTTCTTCTTGCTTCTCAAGATGTTTACCCTTCTATTCATGATCCCATTCCTCTTTATGGCGGGCTAGGGCCATGAGGACGACGACCTTGGGGCACGACGGAGCCCTCCCGCTAGTGGGGGCACTTCTACGCAGCCCACTGCTGCGATGGATGCTCTAGTTTTTTAGGCGGAGCGTACTTCCTGCCATGCTGCGAGGAGGAGGCGCGAGAAGCCGCTGAGGCTCAAGCCGCTGCTGACACTGCTGCAGAGGCCGTGATGGCTGACTTTCTGGCCCCTGATGCTAGAGACGGTCATCCAGCACCTTTTGACCCGCATACGTATGATCCATTACCTCATCGCGCGGTTCCATGTGGCTTGAGACGCTATGAGCCTCCCGAGGACGCTGTTGTTGCCGACCTTCTTCTGCGGGAGCCTGACCATCATATATCTCGTTGACGCCCATCGGTAAGTACCCCATCCTTACTTGTTTTAAATACCATAGCATGAAATATCTCAAACGTAGACGCATGCCTAGGATCTCCTATATGATGATGTGATGAAAGATGATGATGATATATTTTGATGTATTTGATGGATGACGATGATGACTTGATGGATTTTGATCTTAGCTTTAGGTACCTATGCAATTGAGACTAAAACAGTATGGACACTTAGGTTTTGAACAAACAAAGAAAGAACAATTATTTTTAGAGTAAAAAGGCTCGAATTATTATTATTATCTTAGAAAATTGGGATAAATTTTAAGGAAAATTCTGAAGAATTTTTAGAAATCATTAGAAATTTTTTTTTTTTTTAAATTTACAAAAACATTTTGAAAATTTTGAGAAAAATCCTAGAAAAGTTTGAGAAAATTGTAAGAAAATTTTTGAAATTTTTAGAAAAGTTTAGGAAAATTTATAGAAAATACTAGAAATTTTTAGAAAATCCTATCAAATTGAGGAAATTTTTAGAAAATTGAGAAAAATTTTTAAGAAAATTCAAAAAATTTTTAGAAAATCTTAGAAATTTTTAGAAAATCTAAGAATTTTTTAGAAAAATTTTAGAAATTTGAGGAAATTTTTTAAGAAAATTCTAGAAATTTTTTTTAAAAAAAAAACAATCTTAGAAATTTGAGAAAAATTTTAAGAAAATTCTAGAAATTTTTAGAAAATCTTAGAAATTCCTAAACATTTTGAGGAGAATTTTAAGAAAATTATTAGAAGATCAAAAAAATTTTACGAAAAATGCTAGAAAATCTCAGCGATTTTGGGAAGAATTTTTATTTTTTATTTTTTATTATTATTTTTGTTATCATTTATTTTTGTATATATTATTATTATTTTTTTATTTTTGTTATGATTGGAGCCAATTTTCAAGGATTCCTAGAAAATTAATCTTACGGGGCGAAACCAAATGTCAAAAGTAAGTGAGACTTTTTTTTTATATAATTGGGAAGAAAATTAGTATAGAATGATAAAAATTTGCTTGGTGCACCAGGGCCTAGGGTCACTAGGAATCACGAACCTAGGGTTAGGGTGCTTGGTTTCTTAGGGTTTGAAAGAAACCGAAGGGTCATCACTTGCACACGAATCTAGGGTTGGGGCGCCTAGTTTCCTAGGGTTTTACCTTCAGATATTTCTTACACCTTGCTTGCTTGATTTGTTCTGTATATGTTCTTTATCTGTCTTCTTTTACAGGCTGGTCATTATGTCTGGGGCTTCGGAGGTTCTATCTCCGGGGAGGTGTTGGAGTGGTATGATGCCCTCCATGTTTCTAGCTGGGCTTACATTGATGCCTCTGATTATGCTCGTTTCATACCCCTGCTGGGTAGAACGAGTAATGACCGGGTATGGCTGACAACCTTAGCCGAGCGGTGGTGGGATACCACCAACACTTTCCACTTCACCACTTTCGAGGCTACTCTGACGCCTTTGGATTTTGC
>JAULJZ010218776.1:0-17928 GCA_032270985.1 Heliamphora pulchella | reverse complement strand
TCTTTGGGCCTCGTTTGTTTTATTCTCATTATTCTTATTACTCTGGAATTCTCTTTCTTTTCTCTTTCTTTTTTTTTTGAATCTCCCAAAACCTATCTAATTCATTTTTTTTTCATACATTTTTATACGATTTATTCTAAATTTTGATTTTAAATAAATTCTAATTTATATTATTAAATTTTAGGACCCCACAAAATAAATCACCACTTGGCCCTGAAAATTTTAATTATGTTAAAATAGTTAATCAATTCAATAAAAACGTACCAAGTCACTACAAGAAACACCATTTTTAATGTTTTTACCATTTAAGCTCTTGAGTTCTTTTTTTAGAAAATCATTTTCTTTTTCCAATTTAGAGATCTCATTTTCAGAAATTTTTGTCAATTTATCAAATTTGACTTTTAAAATGAGTTTCTCTTTTTCAACAAATTAAATTTGTAAATCGTGTTCTTGAGACATGTTTTTTTTTCATTTTTAGCATTTTCATTTACAATTTTCAATTCCTCAATTTCTTTAGAAAGGTTTTTATTTTTATTTTTCAATTTTATATTTTTCTTTTCCAATTTCAAAAGACTTTTATGTAAGTTAACTATTTTATTTTTAAGTTCATCATATGATGACATCGAGTAAGAGAAACTAGATTCATTACATGAATTTAAATGAGAGTTTATCTCTTTGTCTATACTTGTCATCAAGCAGAAGTTGACCATTTCTTCGTCACTTGAATTATTGGTTGATTCATTTGAATCTGAGTCATCCCACGTGGTTACTTTCATGACCTTCTTTTTTTTTTTGAGTCCTTTTTGAGTAAAGGCCATTCTAGCTTGATGTGCCCAATTTTGTTACAGTTATAGCAGGTGAGTGGTTCTTTCTTGAAGTCTCGTTTGGTTGAATCTCCTTTGTCAAATTTTGCGCCTCGAAATTTTCTTGAGAACCTTTTGTCTTTCTTAAGAAATTTTCCAAATCTTCTTGTGATAAGAGCCATGTCATCATCGTTGATCTCCTCATCTTCATCACTGGAATTCTCTTTTGAAGCTTTGAGGGCAATAAACTTTTTGACCTTGTTTTGCTCGTTGACTCTTTCATTTATTTTGAGCTCGTATGTCAGTAGTGATCCAATTAGTTCTTCTATGGTCATCACCCTTAGATTTCTTGCTTCGGAGATGGCTGTAGCCTTAGCTTTCCAAATGGGTGACAAGGCTTTGAGTACCTTCCTTAAAAGCTCATAAGATTGATAAGTTTTTCCAAGTCCATTAAGAGAGTTAATAATGTGAGTAATGCAAGTGTACATGCTAGATATAGTTTCAACATCATTCATCGTAAAGCTTTCATACTCGCTATTTAGTCTATCAATCCTAGAGTTTTTAACATCTTGTGTGCTTTCATACGTAATTTCTAATTTTTTCTATATTTCTTTTGCACTTTTACATGTTATTATTCGATTATATTCCTTATCATCTAAAGCACAATACAATGCATTCATAGCACTAGAGTTTATTTGAAATTACTTCATATCATTTTATTCATTTCTTCTTCTAGTTTAGGAACTTCTTTACCTTCTACAGTTTTAGTGGGAGTGAAATTACCTTGCACGACCACTCTCCAAGCCCTCCAATCCATGGTTTGAATAAAAATTCTCATTCTTTGCTTCCAAAAGGTGTAGTTAACACCACAAAAAATTAGAGGCCTTGTAGAGGACTCACCCTCTCCAAAAGGGGACATATCAATGCCTGCTATAGATCTTTTTCACAAAAACTTGTTAAGAATAATGTGATTTGCTCTGATACCAATTGATAATATATGTGAAATCCCAAGAGGGGGGTAAATTGGATATTTAAAAACAAATTGTTCAAATATTAACACAAATGTAGATTTTAATTCACTTATAAACAAGATTCAAAACTTCTTTTCTTGAGGACTTAAATGTAAGATTAGATTTTAATTCACAATAATTAAAACTTTCTTATTTGAAGATTAAAGTGCAAGTGTATCTTAATTTTAATTCACATTATTACAAGATTCAAAACTTTTCTTGTTTGAGACTTAAAATACAAATAAATGATATAAGTGTAAATAAGTGTGAAGTAAAAGTAAGCAACAAGATAATAATGAAAAGATAAAGCGAGAAAGAAATACGACACCACGATTTTTACAAGGGTCAGCGCAACGGCCTACGTCCTTACTTCAAGCCTACGGCCTTACTTCAAGCCAACCGCAATGAGGATTTTTCACTATTCCTCCTTCAATAAAGAGAGCAGCCTCTCTCCTTAGTCTAGGCGGAGTAGCCTCTCTCGAGAATGTTCTCTTCTCAAGTATTCCAATCTTTATAGGCGGATTAGCCTTTTTTGAGAAATACATTTCTCAAGTACAATGGAATAACAAGAACGAGTACAAGAGATGCTCCTACAATGAGCAGATGACTACAAGAAATGAAAGCCCTAACTTACTTCTCAAAGAATATATCAACGAAGCTCAAAGAGAAATTTAAAAACTTTTTCTCTCAAAAAATATAAATGAAAAACTCAACAGATTTAAGCACAAATAGAGTGTATAAGAGAGAATGGTTGAGAAGTTTTGAATGAATAAAACTAGAGCTCAAAGGCTCTATTTATAAGCCTTAATCCTGGACTAAACATGGCAATGTCAAACTAGCCGTTTCAGCACCAAAATTCAAAATTTAGCCTGTTCAGTCCACTGGATTAACCCATTCAGTCGACTGGACCACCAGTCAGTCGACTGGATTGTTTGGTCAGTCGACTGGACTGCTTTAATTCCAGTTTTCTCATTTTGGCAAATCAGATTCAGTCGCCTGAATCATACCTTAGTCGACTGGATATTCAAAAAATCCAGAACCTTTGTTTTTTCAAAAGATTTGATCACTTCTTGTTTTGGAAAATTATTTTTAGGATTCTTCGAGCTTCAAAAATTATATCCATGAGACAAATGAATATACATAGATCATACAAATGAAATTTAAAGCTTTTATCTTCAATCCTTCAACTTTTCAACTCTTGCATTGTTCCAAAAACTTGTCGCCAAAGTATTTGTCTTGAATTCTACTTCATGGCATTCACTTTGTATCTTTTGATTGTGCTAACCATTTATTTCTTATAAATAATCTCAATTTGCACAATTAGATACTTAGATTTGTTATCATCAAAACGGTCGTTGAAGGCTTGTTAGGTCAACATTTATGTATTTATTTATTTAAATATGTGGATGCTTTTATTTCGGTTTATTTATTTGTTGATATTTTAATTAATTTTGTTAATTCAAAATTAAATTTTTTGTAACGAAAATATAAAATAAAATTTTCTTTAATTATTTTTTTAAAAAAATTTAAAAATTTTATTTTGTTACATTAAAATATGTTTAAGATGATTTTTTAAAAAATTCAAATATCTTGGAAAAACGTGACGGTTAATTTCGAATTTTTTGAATTAATTAAAAGGAGTTTAATTTTAATAAATTATTTGTTTTTTGAAAATGTGTAACGAAAAATAAAATTAAATTCTTGGTTTTTATTTATAATTAATTTTTAAATAAATAAAATTTAAAAATTTTATTAATTACACGTAAAAACACGTTAAGATGGTTTAATAACCAATATCTTTTGCAACGTGTGGTTTCCAAAAATTATAAATTTATTTTAATTAAACATATTTTATAACTCTAAAAAATATTTTAAAAACAAAGTGGGTGAGAGAATTTATTCACAGATAAATCCCGCGGTCTCCATCACTAGTTCGTAGGTGATGTAATTAATTTTGTATATTGGCATTAGGGCCTTATAGACACCCTAATTTGACCCCGCTAAATCTTAAGATTTATTCAGGTGAATCTAATGATGAAAACCAAGTGGGATGATGTGTAAACTCTCTAAACGATCGCCGAAAAATGATTCAAAACTTTGAACCTTGTGACCGCCCCCCTGAATGTCACGACCGCAACATGAAACCTTTGAAAACCCTAAAAAACCTCATGGTCACAACAATCATTCTCACGGTCGCAATCCTCAAAGGTGGCACTTGCAAGGTTGGCATTTTCTATATGAACGTGTCAGCACCTCATTGGTTGGCATTTTCTATATAGACGTACCTTCAGTATAATTTTAGGGACAACTAGAAGTACGTCAATATTATGTTAGTTGAATTGCTCACACCCCGGCTCATACTGTTGTCTTTTTACTCCCGAGTACTAGAATTAAGGTGTTTCTTGAGGACCGGATAGACGAGCATTGCATCCTTTGGCTTGAGGACACACCCGGATCATCACATCTCAGGTATCCTCATTGGAACCCAAACACTTCTCCTCTCCATATTTTCTACCCCAGTGTAGAGGTCGGGTTAGAATTTGAATTATGATTTGCATACTTTTCTCTTTACATTTGTTATCGCTTACTTTTAGTTACCTTGTTTACATACTTAATTGTTAATTTTGATTAGTTGAATTGTGAGCATGCTTAATTCTAAGAATTTGGTTAACATTGAATTACCCATACTTTTGTTGTGATTTTAATCAAGATAGCCTTAATCAGATTCTATTTTACATCATAAACACATTGCATGCTTGCACCTAACACATTGTTTACCAAAATTTAGTAAAACAATGCCTATATTCCTTGCAGTCGCAACATTCAATGTTGTGGTTGTTACATTATGGCACTGACTTCCTCACGGTCGCAACATTGAACCTTGTGCCCGTGTACTTTTCCTTCAATTTCCTTGCGACCGCAACATTTATATATCACGACCGCAACCTTTATCCATTTCCAGTAGCTTAATTCTACTTTTACAGTATTATGTTGATAGTATGGGATGTCCAGTATGCAGTTAGTATTATTTTCTAGAGTCTTGCTCTTTTGCTTACCTTATTTTGTGTTTATCGTAGTCTAATTTTGACATGACTAGGGTTTGTTAGTTTCTTTTGATAATCGCATTCGTTTGTTCATCGCATGCGATTTTCACCATGTACCCTTTAGTATAAATTTTGCATGCTTTATGACATAGGACTTTTTTTATGCATTTGTTTTGTGTTCTATGTACCTATACTATGTTATTTTCAGTATTTGATTTCACTTGTTCTCTCTTTGCCTCTACTTTCTGTATTTGTATGTATTTGAAAAATCTAATTAAGAACCAATGATGATTAGAAGAGGTCAAACTCACGGTTGGGCGAACGGGGTGCCTAACACCTTTCTTGATTTGTATCTTAGCCCATGGACCCTTATTTTCTCTAGTGAAACGTTTTTAAGATTAGTGGTTTCTTTTTGTTTTCTTGATTTTTCTCAAAAAACTAAGTGGCGACTCCATTTTTCAAACAAAAGAATTTTTAAATTCTATTGATTTTCAAGGTGTTAAATGTTTTCAAAATAACCCTTGAATTCCCTAATTTTTAATAAAACCCAAAATTCTGGTGCCATAGTATTTTCTAGTGACTCCGTTGGGGACTGGTTTACAAAATCGACTTAGAGGGCTAAACTTGAAAGCATCATTCGTTCTTAATTGTACTTTTTTATTTGTATTCTAGCATGCATTTTGCATAGCCACAACTTAGCCTACCCGATACTCCAGTAAGTTTACTGTTTCAGAGCTATGTTAGGGAAGCAAGCAAGCCTTTTGGCCGCACGCTCTGACAAGTGTGGAAAAAAGGGTTATTACATATCATTTAATCATGTCTTGCATCACACCTGGCATGGGAGGTATATTCTTAACTCTATTCAAAAGGTACCTAGAATATTGACCAAACTGGCCTTTTCTGCATATAGTAGCTTAGAATCCCACATTAGGTGCTAACCCTATAGGATTATGTGTTTTTATTTAATTGGATGTTTTGTTTGCATATACTTAAGACCTTTGTTTGTTTGTTTGATTTAGCATAGCTACTCTCCCGAGGTTCTGCCTGGGTTTTTTTAGACCTCTGTTTAGTTTAGGATAGCATCTCTCCTGGAGTTCTGCCTGGGTTTTTTTTAGACCTCTGTTTGGTTTAGGTTAGTTTTCTTTTAGGGTTCCTACCCGGGTTTAGTGTTAACCTTTGTTTGTATTAGGATCTCAATCTCCTTCCTGGGGCTTTGCCTGAGTTTTGGCTTAGGACCCTTTGTTGGTCTAGGATTGCTTTCTTTCTCCTGGGGCTCTATTTGGGCTATTGGTTTAGCATTCTCAACTTTGTTTAGGCTTGCTTTCCTTCCGAGGCTCTACCCGGGTCCCAGACTTTTTTTTAGAACCTGTGTTGGATTAGGATAGTTTTCCCCCAGGTCCTTGTTTGGGTTCTGGCTTAAGGTTTGTTTGGTTTAGATTAATTTCCCCTCTTAGAGTTTTTGTTTGGTTTTTCCTTTAGAACATTTGTTTCAACTTTTCTCCTAGAGAGTTGTTAGTTCCTTTGTATAGTGTTGCTTGGGTTTTTCTAGGGCTTCTCTTTTAGGGTTTTTAGTTACTATGGCATGCTTTCTGGTTTGCTGTTGGTCTGGGTCCAGCTAGGGCATCCTATTATTTCGTCATCTATACCCTACCGCAGTTTATTGTACAATGCTTAGAAAGTTTGTCGTCTTTGCCAGAGTTCTATATGAGGAGCTTCCGATGCTTGCTTCTCTTTTTTTAGGTTCTCAAGTTTGTTCTGGTCCTAGATTATTGGGTTAAAAGAGTTACATCCTCTACTTGTTTGGATCTGATCTACTATCGAAAGACTCTACAGGTTATCTAAACAGATTACTGAACCGTTTGAGATGGCAGAAAATGATGTGAACTTAACAGCCTTGATGAGGGCAATTTCTGAGATATAGAGAGCGGTCGATCAACATACACAAGCTCAGATTCAGTGCTAGACTTAGATCTAGGCAATTTAAGCTCGCTTTCCAGAAGTGAATGAGCAACAAGAGGACCCGAACGAAAATGGGGAGGACTTATGAGATGATAATCAGGGTCATAATAGACCACATGCTACTGCACCACTTCGAGTTCCTCGCCAGGTTGTGGTGGAAGAGGAAAATACGACCCGATTTAGGGAATCTGCACTAGAGGATAAGATTGATAGAATGCAAAAAGTGCTGAGGATGGCAAAAGGAGTAAAGGCGTATAAGCTGGATGTGGGAGGCTTGTGCTTATTTCCAGACACTAAGCTTTCGAACAAGTGTAAGATGCCTGACATGAAAAAGCTTGATAGAACTGGAGACCCCCGGATTCATCTGAGGATATATGTTAGTACTCTCGCCCCCATAGGAATTGATGATCATCCGAAGGCTGAGTTGTTCCACCGATCTCTCTTTGGGGCAGCTCAGAAGTGGTTCCTTTCTCTGGATATCGCCAAAACTAGGACATGAAAAGACATTGCCATGGCCTTTTTCAGCCAATACAACTATAACTCTAGGTTGACATAACCACTCAAGAGATTGAAACCACCCGTCAAGAAAGCAGGGAGTCATTTGTGGACTTTCTGACCAGATGGAAGGGCAAGGCGGCCAAAATGACAAATCGGTCGATGGAGAATGAACAAGTGAGAATCATAGTTAAGAATATGCAGTCCCTGCTAAAATCATATCTGATCACAGAGCCGCTCTCCACTTTCAAGCAGTTATTCGATGTCCAGGTTTAGATAAACGACGTCATTCAGTCAGGAGACATTGAGAAAATTGAGCCGATCTAGAAACAGAGAAGGCCTTACCCCACCAATAACCCTAACCAAAACTAGCCTACCCCTTTTGCTAACCTCGTATCCCGCATAAACGAGGTTAACCTTTTGAACCCCCAATCAGACGAACTGAACCCCTCACCCTCTACACCACCTCCCAGAAATAACCAACCACTGAATCAAAAGATGCCAAGGAGAGTCTTTACTCCCCTTAACATACCTCTAACCGCAGTCCTAAATCGACTTGTTGAGAAAGGGCTGATCAAACTTCTTGATCTGATGTCATTACCTAACCCTCTGCCACCGAGATACAACCCTTCCCAGTATTGTTCGTTCCATCAGAGTCACAGACATTTGACTTATAATTGCCTAAGACTCCGCCATGAATTCCAAAACCTCATTGACAACAAAGTCATCTCACCTCCAATCGCTATGCAAAAGCCAAATGTCACAATCAATCCACTGCCAAATCATACCAAGTAAGCTGGTTTGAACTGTATCTAGCTAAGGTAGTTAAAGGATCCCAGCTGCTACATCTGTCCAGCACATCTTCTGTGCCCATGTGTTTAAATTGCTTAAGAACATTCTTGCTCATTGATCATAACTTGGAATGGATGGGAAATAGAAGAATAGAATGACATAGCCTGTGATGGATTTGTAATAGTATTTCAGGCAGACAATGAGGTTGAGGAGGAGCACAACGATGACGATGACTAGGTGCTCGACTACCCGGTACTGCCGTATGGGTTTGATCATGTTCTAGACTACATTGCTCGTCCTTAGCTCTTTGGAGAAGAGATACATGTCGATGAGATGCAGTCCTATTGGCTAGTTAAAACAGTGTTAAAGTCAGATGAGGGAGAGTGGATCGAGTTTTGGGCAGCTTGTGAGCCATAAATGGGATACATAGAAGAAGAGATCTGAGGGTTGGATGGTGTCGAAAATACGTGGGACATTGAAGATGAAGAAGAGAGAAAATGAAAGTTGGAGAGTAGTGCTCTGAATGACTTGTGGGAATTCGAGAGCTCTCTGTACATCACTGATGTCAGGCAAACTGATAACACAATACCGGGTTTATAGGTCCCTGAGGAAGGAGTTGAGCACCTGACCAGGAGTGGAAGACACTTCAAACCAGCTTAGTTAAAAAGAGTACAAGATAGTGGAAAAGGAAATGAGAAAGAACATGAAGAGGAAGATGACGTTATGCTGAGATAGCTGAAGTAGACCGAGGCCAACATTAGGATATGGGGTTTGTTGATGGCTTTTCATAGGCACCGATAGGTTGTGCTAAAAGTTTTGAATAAGGCTAATGTCTCAATATACGAACCCCTTAGCAGTTAATCGGGTTAATCCTACCAATTATAGAGCCCAAGATAATATCTTTTTCTGATAAGGATTTACCATTGGAAGAAAGGAACTATAACGAACTCCTGCCTATCACAGTTAAGTGTCTGGAGAAATGACTCCCCATTACGCTCATCAATAATGGGTCGGTGTTGAATGTTTACCTATTTAGAACGGAAGTTTGTTTAGGGATGAAGCTAGATCACTTCATGCCCTGTAACCAGGGGTCAGGGCCTACGACAACATGAGGTGAGATATGCTGGGATTGGTAACATTTGATGTACCAGTCAGACAGTTGGAAACTTTTGTAGAGTTTTATGTGTTGGACTTTCTAGCATCCTTCAATTTATTACTGGGAAGACCATGGCTCCATGACCCTGATGTACTAGCAGTTTCTTCTACCCTCCATCAAAAGTTAAAGCTAGTTAAGAACGAAGTAGTGTTGACTATTCACGAGAAGGATAGTATCCAACTCTCAAGAGAAGACGTCTCAACTCTCCTAAAAGTTCAACACGGAGAGGGAGATGTGTTCTTGAGTAGGTTCAGGTTTGATGAGGCTCAGGCAGTGCAGATGCTATTAAAGGAGAAAGAGAGTTATATCAACCCTTATGCTATCACTATGATGAGACGTATATCTTATTTTTTAGGAATAGGGTTGGGTTGCCAATAGCAGGGAATCCTGAAGCCCATCAAAGTGTTACCGACCTCACAGCATTTGACCTGGGGTATAAGCAAACAAAAGAGGATCTGGAAGAGTCGAAAAAAGGACAAAAAATAAAGAAGGGCAGGTGCGCGGGAACATTGAATGGGTACTTTGTCAAGGAAGGAGAGGACTTTCCTTACTATGGTTTCTAAGAACCATGGTTCAATGAGGAAACTAATCAGAAACTGCTGGGTCTGGAGATCTTCTTCAGCCAGAAACTATCTGATACAGAGGAAGAGGAAGCAACAAAGGAGAGAGAGAAGAAAAGGAAAAAAGTCTAAAAAGAAGAGGACTGGGCAGATAAGCTGGACAGCATCGATATGGGAGCATTATTCAATGATCAGATGGCTCAGATACGTATAGCTGACCAAGATTGCTTGATGATGGGCTATGGCGCTCTGGCTGATTATACTGGTCTCATCGTGGACGTGGCATCGAAAGATGTTAAAAACTGGTCTTTGAAATTTCGTAACTTACATGATTTATGTTTTGAGTATGAGTCTGAGTTGTGTGAGTTTTTACTTTCTTCTGACAAGTTGGATGTCGAGTCCGAGGGCACGTCTGTCCGAACATCCTCTTCCGCTCTTGCTTTTGAATTTGTAATCCCTTCTCTTTTTAACATCAATGAAATGAACGAGTTTCTGATTATCCTGCTTTGCTGGATTTATTTTATACACTTTCTGATGATTTTGAATTCGAAGAGAATGTTCCCAAAAAAACAAAAATTTTAATAAAAAGAGAAGAAATGCATGCCCAACCTATAATTGAAGAAAATTTGTTAATTAATCTATGTAATAAAACTAATCCACAAATTATCGAAATTAGTTCTTCATTATCTTTAGTAGAATGTGAGCAATTAATAACTTTATTAAAGAATTCAAGAACGTCTTTGCATGGTTCTATGAGGAAATGCCCGACATTGATCCCAAAATCATCCAACACCATATCCCTTTGTATCACAATGCCAAACTGGTCAAGTAGAAGTTGGGAAGGATACGGCTAGAATGGGCACTGAAGATCAAGAAAGAAGTTACCAAGCAAATCAGCGCTTGATTCTTTATGGTAACCGAGTATCCGAAGTAGGTTGTCAACATTGTGCCGGTCTTGAAGAAGGATGGATGTATCAGAGCCTGTGTGAATTTCTGGGATCTCAACAAGGCCAATCCTAAGGATGACTTCCTGTTGCCTCACATTAACATCTTGGTGGATAGTACAATAGGGCACGCTCTCTTATCTTTCATAAACGGTTTTTCTGGGTATAATCAGATCTTAATGGACCCTGAAGACAAAGAGAAAATGACATTCACCACACCTTGGGGCACCTACTGTTACCGTGTGATGCTATTTGGTATGAAGAATGTAGGGGTAACCTGTTAAAGGGCTGCAACTACCTTATTGCATGACATGATACACAAAGAAGTTGAGGTGTACGTGGATGATATGATTGTGAAGTCCAAGGATGGAGGTGGCCATATTATAGTGCTGTAGAAATTCTTCGAAAGGATCAGAAAATATAAGATGCGGCTCAACACAAAGAAGTGTGCCTTCGGAGTCACTATAGCAAAAATGGTCGGGTTCATGATTCTTCAATGAGGCATCGACGTTAACCCTTAAAAAATCAAAGCAATCAGGAAAGTGCCACCCCTAAAGACTGAGAGGGAAGTCAAAGGTTTCTGGGCAAAATATAGTTCATCAACTGGTTTATAGCCAAGCTAATAACCACCTGTGAGCCATTGTTCCGTTTACTGAAAAAAGGGATTAAGTTCGTGTAGGACAAAAAATGCTCAGATGCCTTTGAAATTTTGCATTAGTACTTGTAAAACCCACCTGTTCTAGCTCCTCCAGAGCCTAATAGGCCATTGATTCTGTATTTATCGGTGACAAATTTGGCTATGGGATGCATGTTAGCACAAGAAAGAGAGACTGTGATTGAAGAGGTAGTCTACTACTTGAGCAAGAAGATGACCGGATGCGAAGTACGGTACACGCCATTGGAAAAGATATGTTGGGTTTTGGTTTGGGCCTCCTGAAAACTAAGGCATTACATATTATCTTTCACGGTGAATGTAATTTCTCGGATGAATCCATTGAAGTACTTGATTGAGAAGCTGACACTAATAAGAAGACTGCCCCATTGGTTGCTATTACTGTCAAAGTTCAACCTAAGTACGTCACTAGAAAGTTCGTAAAGGGTAGAGCAGTAGCAGAGTTCATGGCAGATCAATTGATTAAAGGAGACGAGGATGTAGGGTTTTAGTTCCCCGGCGAACGGAGAACATCTCCTGGGAGTCAGGGATGATAAATGGACTCTGTATTTTGATGGTGCATCCAATTAGTATGGCAATGGAATAGGAGTTTTCCTGGTCACCCCTAACGAATCACACGTTCCTCTATCCCGGAAGCTCAACTTCAAGGTCACCAACAAACAAGCTAAGTATGAAGTAAGCTTAGTCGGGTTAGAAGAAGCCCTAGAACTAGGGGCAATGAAACTAGAAGTAATCAGAGACTCAACATTGGTGGTCTTACAAGCGAGAGGAGAATGGAAGAGTAAAGATGAAATGCTGATCCTTTATCACCAAGAGCTTGAAAAGTTAATCCCATACTTTGAATTAGTGGTGTTCACCCCTGTTCCAAGATTGCATAACAAGTTCACCAATGCCCTAGCCATTTTGGCCTTAATGATCAACATTCCGTCTGGAATCAGGATGAGGCTCCTGATAATTGAGCAGAAATGAAATCCTGCATATGAAATGACAACAACAATCGAAGAAAGCACAAATGAACTCCCTTGATACTTTGACATTCAGAATTTTGTGAAAAAGGGAGAATACCCCAAGTATGCAAGTAAAAATGACAAAAGAGCGATAAGGAGATTATCTACGCAGTTCATCATTTGCAGAGCAAAGCTGTACAAATGAGGGCATTTTGGGGTCAATAAGCTATGCGTCAGCAGTGAAGAAGGTCGACAATTGATGAAAGGGATACATGTTGGAGTGTACGGGCCTCATATAAGTGGAAATATGTTAGCCAAGAAGATCATGTGAGAAAGGGTATTTTTGGATGACAATAGAAACAGACTGCATCTAGTTTTTGCAGAGGTGACAAAAGTGTCAGATCTATGCGAACCTCATGCACGTTCCCCCATCCCGACTATATAGCTTGACGTCACTGTAGTTATTTTCAGTATGGGAAATCAACGTGATTGGCAAAATAACATCGAAGGCCTCGAATGGTCATGAGTTCATCTTGGTGGCCATCGACTATTTCACTAAGTGGGTGGAAGCTACCTGTTACTTTGTGTTAAAAGCTTCCTATGCCGCCAAGTTTATCAAGAAGAATATCATTTGTTAATATAGGGTTCCCCATGAGGTCATCTCAGACAACTGCTTGCACTTTCAAGGTGAGGTCCTAGAACTTTTTGAAGAATACTGAATAGTGGCTCACAGGTCATCACCATACCGGCCACAGACCAATGGAGCAATTGAAAGGGCAAAAAAAAACATCAAGAAGATTTTGCAAAAGATGATCAGCTGGCACAAAGATTGGCCAGAACATCTATTCTTTGCACTATGGGGATACAAGATGTTGATCAAAGTTTCAATAGGAACCACGCCTTACTCCTTAGTGTATGGGATGGAAGCAGTACTTCCCATTGAAGTGAAAATTCCTTCACTGAGAGGAGTGGCTGATGCCAACATCCTGGAAGCATAATAGCAGAGGAATTGGATGGAAGAACTACTCTTATTTGATGAAAGAAGAATGCAAGTTCTATTTCATATACTAGGGTACCAAAGGAGCATAGCTCGAGCGTTCAAGAAGAAGGTTAAGACCCTAGATATAAGAGAAGGTGACTTAGTTCTTAAGGAAATCAGGGCTCCTGTTTTAATCCAAGAGGTAAGTTCAAGCCAAATTGGGTCGGGCCGTATCTAATCAAAACTATTATAGCCATCATCATGGATCTAGATGGCAACACGTTCTCCACTCTGATCAACTTGGATCAACTCGAACAGTACTACCCTTGAGAGAAAAATAAAATAAAATAAAAACTCGCTGGGATGAAAAATAAAAATGCGGCCTAAATAAAAGTTAGAGCAACCCATAAGGCCGGAAACCTAAAAGGGCGACCTTAGAAAAAGTCAGGGCATCATAAAAGGAGAGTGTCAATACCCGAGAATGAACCGAGCCCGAACTATGTCACGGCCTGATTCCATTTCTTAGGATACGTAGGCAGCTTCTTTCAAACCAGTCGCTTTCTTTGATTATCCATCTTTGAATCCAAGTAATGATCAATGCAAATTTATCTTTGAGTTCTGATAATAAAGTCATTTAATTGCAAGAATCAAAAAAATTTAAATAATTATGAACCTTTTTCAGATAAACGTGGGTAGGAATGGAAATAGGGTGGGGTGGGGCGGGGTCGAGGATGAGCTCCCCCATCCCTGTCTCCTATTTGATCGGGGTGAGGACAAAAAAATATATCGAGAGAAAAGCGGAGAACGGGGCGGGGGTGGGGATATTTTAGGGGTAGTTTTTCGGATTTAAGATAGTGATATTAATAAAAGATATAGATAGTATAATAAAAAAAATAGTAATTAATGAATCAATATAACTAAAAATTTAAAATGCAAGAATAGGGAAGAAAAACTATAAATAAATATAATAGCTTAATGATGTAGACTTTTATATTTTAAAAATATATATTTTATACATGTATTTATATTTTAAAAATATATATTTTATATAATAGGGGGGAGCAGAGAGAATCGGGGCAGGGGAGCAAATATCGTCCCCACCTCATTTATTATCGGGGCAGAGAAAACCCGTATATAACGGGACGGAGTCGGGGCGGGACGAGGAAAATTGCCATCTCTAAATGTGGGATTTTCATTACTTCAATTGCGATTACGAGGCTTAGAAAATAAAGGCGGGCGCACAAGTCCCAAACTCTAAAACAAAAAGAAAGCTATGAAATCCTAAGAGCAAAGAAGGACTTTCAAATCTTCCTCCTCTTTGCTTCTTATCCTCTCTCTTCTTTGTATCTTTTCTCTCTATCCTGGATCAGCCACACCCTATACTCCTCAGGAAGCTCTGGATATTTCAACTCCTGCATCTCCATTAGTGAACGAAGTGGTCAAGCTTCCTGATACCATGCCAAAAATGGGGCCTGAAGAGGAGACGAGTACATGCGACCCCAGACGCTATAAAATATGATCTGACCCCGACCAAACTACCTCATAATCTGGTGTGGATAATAGAAAGTGGACTGTCATATGCCGATCAGCAGCACACCAGGATGATCTATGATAGTCAAAGTCATGGAAGGGATATGCCACCAAGAGCATTGCCAAGTGACGTATGTCTCCTTCAGGGTGGAAAGATACTGCTGCCAAGTCGTTTCAGTAGTGCATATCAAGTAGAAAGGATGATGGATGAGAGCAACAACACTATACCCTGCTGTAGCTAGTTTCTGTAGAAGATTCACCTTGTCCATATGCCAAATTTGAAAATAAAGAAAGAAAAGAGGTACAAATCGAAAGAAATAAGTAAAATGAGAGATATGTAGAAAATAAAATAATAAAAAATAAGAGATAAAGAAAAAAGAGAGAAGAGCGATAAAAATTAAGGGGTGGGAGAGGTGAGCGTGAGCGCATATTTAATTCTGCAAAAATGACCGGCAAGGACTACGAGATGGAAGGGGGACATGATGATGGACCCTTAGCGCTCGAACCTAAACTGGATGAAGGGGTAGAAGAGGACATGATGACGAGCCCTTGATGCCCAAACTTGAGCTAGATGAAGGGGTAGAAGAAGATGCAGGCAGCTGCAGAGGACATAATGATGAGTCCTTGGGGCCTGAGCCTGAACTAGATGAAGGGGCAGAAGAGGCCTGTGAGGGAAACTAAGAGAGCGACCTTGGAAGGCATCAAAAGGCATGAGAGTGCAAGAATTTTAGATTCTCGTGTCCTATAAATCAGCATGAATGCACCCGTGATGGTTGAGTTGGAAGGCAAAACTGGCCCACCTGAGGGTGTAATGGAGGGGTCTTGAAAAAAGCCTGAGAAGTAGATGAAATGATCATTGAATACTTGCGGAAGAGGCAAGTGGGAGGTAATTAACCTGCAAATATGCTCCTTTGATGAGAGAGGGTTATGAAAGGTGGTTAGGCCCGGGGAAACGTGTTTGTAACCATTAGTGTGTCTTAGATAGATGGAAACGCCAAAGACATGCCAATAAAGGATTGTCGACAAAAAGAAAGGATAAGAGAAAAGGGATAGCTTTGAGTGTTACCTAAAGAAGTGGAGGGCTGTCATCAAAGGTAGTGGTCGTGCCGTGATAAACAATGTCCAGGCCAATCAGAGCCTCAGCAAGCACTATCGCAATAAAGTCCTTCCCTGACCAAATCTGACCCGTAATGTTGACTAGCAATGAGCTGACTCATCCATTAGAAGAAACGAGGAGGTAATGGGCAAGTAGGCAGAAACACAAGGCATAACGGTGTCGTAACTGAAAGTCGAGATCACCAAGGTCGCCAGGAGGACAAAATCTGTCTATAATATGAGAAATATCAAGGCAATCATCAAATGTTAGAAGAGAAGCCTCTTACTTGGATAGGTCACAAAGGCACATCACCTGTTGCCGATTAGAAAGAAAGGGAGTTGGCACTGCAACAACTTTTCGCGGAGCAAGGTATAGAATGGTAGTGAACTCTTCGATCGTGAGGCATAATTCCTCGAGGCCAAAGCGAAAAACATGAGATTGTAGATCCCATAGTTGTGCAGGGCCCTGAGTAGTGGAACGTTGATTTTGACAGTCCTCAGGTAGAGCAAGGGGTTGATACCAAACGACACGAAGTTGAGGTGCTCAATGGCTAAAAACTCCTCAATCCATGCAAAGAGTGAGCTATGAAAAGAGGCCATTATGCTGAAAGAAACAAGGAGTGAAGGGCTCAAGTCCGTTTGTTTATAGGGCATGAAGAGGTTGAACACTAGAAGGCTCGATAAAACTCAAGATTCTCGCGACTTCAACCTTCAAGGCACGACCGCAACCTTCCGTACATGGCCGCCAACTTCTCCTTTATGCGACCGTGTCTTCCCCTTGTACTTCCTTACGATTGCTAGGTCCCAACCTTGTGGCCGCCACCTTCAAAGGTTTCGGGTATACCTTTTTTCGTACATTTTGTACCACTTGCTTTCTGTTTGTTTAATATTTTGTGCTTTCCAATGAGACATCCATTTTGTTAAGAATAAAAATAAAATTCTTGTAAAGTTTAACCTGTGACTTGTGACTTGTTTCATGCAACTAAGACAGTTTAAACCAGTAATAATGATAAAGTTTTCCATGTAAGCACAACCATATAAGCAGAAAAATAAAAGGCTTGAAGGCCCAAGTGAATGTAAAGTACAAGGGAACCTTGGCACATCAACAAATAAAACTGGGGCACGCAGGTTCGAAAAGCTGAATGTATCAGAATGCATCAAAAAATGTGGAATAAATAAAGTCAGGAGGGGGGAGGGAATCTCTTAGCTCTCTCTAATGCCTCTAGCAGACCAGACATGGAGGGGGAGGTACATAAGGCCCTGCATCTGAGGGGCCGGCCCTAATATAATCAAATAGCTCCTCTAGGTCATCTCCATCATCATCACAGCTGCTAGAAGTAGATATGACCCTAGAACGGCTCTAGACAGATGAAACAGATCCCTGAGTAAAGCGAGCCCAGAAGGAGGCACGGGACCTACGACCTCGCGCAAGACCTCAAACTAGAGTCTATGGCTATGAAAGGGGAGGTAAAGATAAGTGGAGGAATAGAATATAGAAAAAGGATGAAGAGTTGAACAGTAAAAGAGATCAGGAGGTACTTACAATAGCTTATGGAGCGATAGCAATGTCGGATGCCCGAAGAGAAGCGTCCTGCTGGCAGACCAACGCCCTCAGACTGGATACTACAAGTAGCACAGGGTCCGCCAATGCCTGGCCAACCTGCAAGAAGGAAATAAGATTTGAGCAAACTGAACGAGGAAAGGTAGAAAAAGAAAACAAAGGACAAGGAAAACCTGGGTGATTTCAACTCTGAACTCTGGGGCCGGTGGAAGTAGAATAAGATGGTTGAATGGGTGGCCCGCCACAAAGATAGTAACTATTAGGAATGTCTACTGAAAAGCCATACTTTTTAGTTTTTTTTTATTCTTGATCCCTGGCATATTAATGAGAAACATTTGAGATGTTTTTACATTCGTGGTTTCATATTTATATTTGTGATG
>JAULJZ010218765.1:0-14875 GCA_032270985.1 Heliamphora pulchella | reverse complement strand
TACACTGAATACTTTTTGTCTATGTATTCGGATTTTTCGACATATTCTTTTGAGTATAACTTCTCTATTTTCTTCTCTTTACCTCCTATTTGAAGTCTTGATGACTTTCAACCCTTTCATCAATTTTAATATTCCTCTTCTCGCTTAATTTTCTTGCAAGATGACCCTTCACAACCCCTTTCACTGAATGACCTCATTCGTCGAAGGATTTCTTTGGGCTAGTGTTCTCACCCCCAGGTACATCTTGATTGGTGGGTCAATTTCATCGACTGCAGCTTCGAAAACTACTCTCCTAATCAATATGCCAGGTAGTTTGGGCTAATACAAGGGGTGCCCTTGCCTTACATGCATCCATCTATTCACGAAATCATTAAAGACATATCTACAATAAGAGAGGCATATTTGGCTATATCTATTCAAGATGATTTTCAAAGGAGGGTTCAAACTTTCAAATTCGAAGAATTTCAGCCCTCTACTTTAATCACAACTGCTTTCGATGTGTGGTGGATTTTCATCACTCCTACTATCTTGGTATCTTCCTTAGCCTATTACTAGGCTCAATTGTCTAATCATAATCGACAAGGGATACTTGCAACTTCTGCTCAAGGTAATTCTTTTTCATATTCCTGAGTTCTTTTATATATCTACCTTTTCGAAAGCTTAAAATCTTTTGGTACAGTTTTGATTGCAAATGTCACCCCTATTCAGGCAGTAACCCCTCCTTTGGCATCTCGAGCTCAAACACACATGGCCTCTGATTTGGACACTTTATCAGATGTATTCCTTTATCCGTTAGAGCTTCAAAAGGTAAAAGCCTTTTTATTTATACTCCTAAGGAACAACAGGCTTCTTTTAATCCCCTTATTGATGGGCTTATGAAAGATGCCTTTTTAGCTAAGAAAGCTTTGCAAGAAAAGAAGAAAAAAGAAAAAGAGAATAAGAGAAGAAGAAGGAAGAAGAAGCTGATCAAAGAAAGAAAAAGGAAGAGATAGAAAGAAAAAAGAAAGAGAAGAAAATAAATAAGAAGAAAGAAGAAGAAATATCGACAAAGAAACAAGAAGAGGAAGAAAAAGAAGAGAGGAAGAAATAAGAAGTTGAAAGAATGAGAAAAGAAGAAGAAAAAAAAAAGAAAAGAAGAGGAAAAAAAAAGAGGGAAGAAGACAAGAAAAAGAAAAGGAAGAAAAGAAAAAGAAAAAAGTGGAAAAGAGAAAAAGAAAACAAGAAGAAAAAGAAAGAAGAAAAAGAGAAGAGGAAGAAAAAAGACAGAAAGAGGAAGAAAGAAAACGAAGAAAAGAAGAAAAGAGAAGGAAACATGTAGAAGAAAAGAAAAGACAGGAAGAAGAAGAAATTCGAACGAAACAAGAAGTTAAAAAAGAGAAAGAGGAGGAAGAGAAATTGATTTCTTCGATGATATCCTCAAAGAAACGTAAGGCTTCTGAAGCTTTTGAGGCTGCTTTCGAAGTAAATACCATCTTCACAGAAAGCAAGAAAACGAAGGTACGTTACATGATTTATTTTTATTTTGAATCATCTTTTTAATTTTATTGTACATAATATGCTTATCTGCCTTTATCGTAATTACATGAATCTTTTCAGCCAAGTCAACTTTAGAGGTTCCTTTAGAGGTGTCTTCATTTCTTGAGTATTATGTGACATCTTCAGCTCTTATTGGGACTTCCCTTGAAAAAGAACCATTGCCCAACATGGCCTTAACACTTGTCACTGTTAGGCCTTTAGGTACAACTCACACTACTAGGCTTGTAGACATTGTTCATCAAGCTGAGCTCATAGGAGATTCTGCTCCTGCTACTGATGAAGACAATCAACCTTCTAATTCTCCTATTTCTAAAGACAAAGTATTTCATAATCTTCTCATATTCTTTTCTTTCAAATTTTATTTTCTAATTTTAATTATCTTGTAGATTGAGCCTCCTGCCATCGAGGATGCCTTGGACATATTTCTTGATCGTATGGATTCCTTCACTGAATCCATGGCTCAAGTTCCTTGTAGACCAAAAGATTCATCCATTTGATCCAGGCAGAAATAGGTCATTTTTATGACCTACTCTCTCTTTCTTTTGAAGAACTTTTTTCTCGAAAGCTCAAGATCTAACTTCATGCATCAAGAAGTTATCCATCGTTGCTAAGATCATTTTACTCCTGATCAACAGGCCAAACTGTCAGTGATGGCCTCGGAGTTAGCTGGTAAGATTGCCTTGACCCAATATCATCAATACACAATTCGTTCCATGTAATCTTACATTGATTCCATGAAGTCAGTATCTACTGCCATCTCTGCTCATCGAGAAAGTGCTCTTCAAATCAAACAAAAAGATCACCTGCTTCAAGAGGAGGGGTCTCAGCTACAAGCTAGGCTTGATCAAATTCGTCTCGAAAGGCATGCTTTCAAGTTGGAAAGAGATGCCCTGATCCAAGATACAAAAGATCTCCTTTCGAAAAAAAAAAATAGTTCTTTCAAGATTCAAGTAGCTTTAGAAGACTTAGGTCAATCCCAGTTCAAATTCAAGTCTCTAAATGTTGAACGGAATTTATTTAAATCTTCTTTTCCTCCATTATAATTAAACACTTTGATATTTGAATGCTACTATTTCGAATGAATGGATGTGTCTTTAATATTCTTCCATAGTTTCCCACATGGTTAGATAATATCTTTTTAAGTATCTTCTATTGATTGTTTTTTTCGAGGTTCAATAAACCCACAACACTTCTGACAATAACTCATGCCACGTTCGAGGGTTATCCTCAATGACCTTCGATAAAGTTATTTTTATTATTTTGTTAGTAGTTTCAGCCTGCCCGTTTGCTTGAGCATAATATGGTGTTGAGTTTATTATTTGAATCTCATATTCTTGGGCAAAATCTTTGATTTCATTTTCATTAAAAACTGTCCCTTAATCTACAGTTATTGACTGTGGTAATCCAAATCGATGGATTATATGTTCTTTTATAAACTATATAATACTCCTTTGCATTACATTTTTCATAAAAGTTGCTTCAGCTCATTTTGTAAAATAATTTGTAACCACTAAAATAAAATCATGCTGTTGTGAGGACGGAAGATGAATCTGCCCTATCAGATCTATTGCCCATCCTCTAAATGGCTATAGTTTTACAATTGAATGTAATTGCAAAGCTGAGACTCTTTGGATAGGTCCATGCTTTTGGCATTCTTGACATCCTTTACCATAAGATATACAATCTTTTTTTATAGTTAGCCAATAATATTCATATATTCTAATTAGCATCTCATTTTTTCTCCCGCTTGATGGGCTCCACAAATTCCTTCATGTACCTCAGCCATCACTCTCATGGCCTTTAATTGACTAATACACAAAAGTAACAATCCATCTGAAACCCTTCAAGACAAATCACCTTCAATAAGTGCATAATTCACTGATCTGAACCTTGTGGTTCTATCAACAGTGATTGAAGGACCTTGTAAAAAAATTTTTATTTCACTTCTCCAATAAAAATTTTTTATTTCACTTCTCCAATCATTTTTGATGAGCTCATTACAAAAGAATTTCATAGGGGTTATCTTGTTTTGTAATGACCATTCTTTTATTGTATTTTTATCAATCTTTCATCTTCTCCCTTTGGGATTTTAACTCTAGAAGCTAATTGTGCAATTTCATTAGTGTCATTATTTTTTAATCTAAAAACGTGTTCAAATTGAACTTCTTTAAAATTCATTACTAACTCTTTTACCTTATTCAAATATTCATTCAAAATGTCATTATGACATTGATATTACTAGTTACTTGTCGAATAACCAACTGTGAATTTTCAATAATTTTCAAATGAGTTATTTTACATTCTAGAGCTATATCAAGTCCTATAACTAAGGCCTCATATTCTGCTAGATTATTCAAAAGTCCCTGTTCTTCATTTAATTGAAAAGCAAACTGATATCTTTTTTTATTAGGAGCAACAATAACTATACTTGCTCCTACTCCTTGATCAGTTTTTGATCCATCGAATATGAGCTTCCAACTCTAAATTGCTACGCAATTTAGCTCACATGAATCATCTTCTGTTTTTCTTAATGATATGTTTGGATGATATGCTAAAAAATCAGCTAATACATGTCCTTTAACAGCCCTGTAAGGCACATATACAAAATTGTACTTTATTAAGGACAAGACCCATTTTTTAATCTTTCTCTTAAGACAGGTTTCGCTAACATATGTTTAATGATGTCAGTTTGTGCAATGATGTATACTGTCGATGGTAACAAATAGTGTCTTAACTTTATGGCAGAAAAATGCAATGCTAAACATAACTTTTCAATAGAAGTATATTTAGTTTCGACATTATTTAACCTTCTACTTAGGTGATAAACTACTTGTTCATGTTCTTGCTCATTTTTCTGAGCTAATAGACTACCTATCAACAGGTCATTAGCAGAAATATATAATTTTAAAGGCTTACTTGGACTAGGCAGCATCACAACAGGAGGTTTGATTAGATATACTTTTAGTCTTTTGAAGGCTTTTTGATGCGTCTTTTCCAATTTAAATTCATCTCCCTCCTTCAATTTGAGCAGTGGAGAGAATGCCGTTGTTTTTCCTGCTAAGTTTGCAATGAATCTTCTTAGAAAATTTATCTATCCCAAAAAATGTTGGAGTTACTTTTTTTGTCGATGGTGGCTTAGCTTCCATAATAGCTTTAGTCTTATTTTGATCGACCTCTATCCCTCTTTTATGTACAAAGAATCCCAAGAAGTTACCTGGTAATACTCCAAAGGTATACTTTAATGGATTCATTTTAAGTTGATGATATCTTATTCTTTCAAATACCTTTTGAAGATATCGTAAGTGTTCACCTCGTTGATCAGATTTGATCACAATATCATCTATGTATACCTCCATTATCTTTCCTATAAAGTCATGAAATATGGTATTCATTGCTATTTGATATTATGTCCCAGCATTTTTTAGTTCAAAAGGCATTACTACCCACTCATATGTGTCTAAGTCACTTGGACATCTAAATGCTGTTTTATGAGTATCTTGTGGAGTAATAAAAATTTGATTATATCCTGCATGCCCATCCATAAACGATAAAATCTCGTTATTGGCTGCAGAATCAACTAATAAGTCAACTATTGGCATAGGATATTCATCTTTAGGACTTGTTGTATTAAGGTTTCTGTAATCTATGCAAACCCTCAATTTGCTATTTTTTTTCATTACTGGTACCACATTAAACAACCATTCAACATACCTGATTGTTTGAATAAATTTGGCTTTCAGGAGCTTTTCAATTTCTTCTTTAATTAGAAGAACGACTGCATTATTCATTCTCCTAAGTGGTTGTTTATGAGGTGAAAAGTTCGGTTTGATAGGTAATCTATGCTCTACAAGATTCCTATCTAAACTTGGCATTTCATCATAACTCCATGCAAAGCAATCTTTAAATTCATTTTTAAAACTTAGAAGTCTGTTTTTCATTGCATGATTCAGATTTGTACTTACAAAGATAGGTCTGGGATCTTTACTAGATCCTAAATTGACCTCTTCTAACTTATCCTACACTTCTATATTTACATCATCTAATTTAACAGGCGTAGCAGTAAGTTCTTCCATCGTTAGCCTTGTACAATCTTCTGAATCATCTTTATCTACACATTCTGTCCAATTGCATGAACAATTTCTTTCCAATTTGCGTTCGAGAAAAAACATATAAAGTCTTTCAAAGGTAGACTTTACTAATTTCTCTTCTTCTGTCAACTCATCATTTGACATCCAATACTTCAACATTTCACTAATCATCAATGTTATCGAACTTTCTTGAAGGCCTTTTTATAATATTAGGCCTAGAAAAACCTTGATTTTCTTTTTTGAACCATTCCTTGACTACTTGAAAAATCTGTTCTCCTAACAGACTTGAAGTACCCACTGTTTCGATGACCATCGAATCCCTTTCAGCTTCGTATAAAAGAGTTTCAACATTGTGTGCGTCATCCTTAAATGGGTTTTGATCGGCCCAGCATATCTCCATTTCTTTTTGACCTTCATCATTTTCTTGTTTTAAAAAGATCAAAACTTGGAATAGGGATGATGGAATACATCCATTCGAATGTATCCAATCTTGACCTAAGAGCATGTTATAATTGGATGTTGAATCAACCACAAAAAAATGAAGCAATCATCTTCCTTTTCCCAATGCTTAAAGACAACGGTAAAACACCATGCGTGGATGAAGTTCCTCTAACAAAATTGCTTACTGTAACTTCAGTAGTAGTTAAATCTTCTACTCTTTTTTTCTAAAAACCCTAACATTCTCGATGGCAATATATTAACCACTGCTCCATTATCTATGAGAACTTTGTCGACTAGCTTTCCATTGACTGTTGCTATCACATATAAGGGTCTTAAATGCCTTACTAATGCCATCTCAGGAGTTTGCATCATCACTTGTGATTTTCCTATTATATCCTTTCGAATCTCCAACGAATGTGACAAAGGCATTATTATCTCACCTTTTTCTATCTTCACTGTTGCCTCTAAATGATCTTCGACATCTCCGTTGAAACTAGCAAGTTGGTTTGGTTTCGCCTGGAACCTCTTTGGTAAAATCAGCATCATATTACAGCCCACATTTAGAAAAATTGACCCAAACTGAATTGCTTCTAATCTCTTTCCAAAATCACTTAAATTTGATCCATTTGAGCTTTGGTCTTTGTCTTGGTTTTTAATCGCTTCTTGATCCTCTTTCATATCTGATACCTTACTAGATTCATCTTCTGACATAAGTAACCTCTTGACCTCATCCAGCTTTCTTGCCAAGGTAGCCTTCAAAGTGGATTTTTGCCCCCTGTCTGCTCATCTGATTGACTTCTACTTTCTTATTTAATTGGCTTCAATCCTTCCCTTGTTCATACCATGTTTGGAGCATGTCGACGAGGAAAAGGTGGACTTCTTGGGTAATTCGGGTGCATATTTGGCAATGTTCTAGCAGTAAACTTTCTCTGTAGTCTGCGTTTTTTAGAAGTAGTAGCCGGCACATACCATCCCTCTGAAGAAGGAAACTTAGGATGCTTCAACTTGTCTTATCGATCAATAGGTGAAATAAGAGGTCTCACTATCCTTCTTTGAGGTCCTTCGAAATGTCTTCCTTGTCGATCTTCGAAAGGTATATTCTTTCGAAATTCCTGCCATGGTGCTGGTGTAGTTATACCATGTGGTCCATTAATTGGCCTTCTTCCATTGTGCTTAATCTCTTGAGCTGTTAGCAAATATGGAACTACTGGGTTCTCATTTAACAGAAATGGCCCATCATTTGGATCGTACATCTCCACTTTGCAAGGACAAAAAATTCCTAGATCTGGTCCTTCGTAAATCAGCTTAGCCCCTACATAAATCTGTAAATCTCGTTCTCCTATTATATTGAAGCGCAACATTGCTTTTGAGAAACATGTTTTCATCTCCTTTTCTACTATTTCTATCTTGGCCTCTTGTACTACTCTTTGACATCTGATACAAATAAATTTTTGACCTTCAGTATGTTACACCTTGGCCTTGCCTTTGTCAAGCTTAGCAATTTCTTCTCGAGTAATTACACATGGTAACTTCCTCACGACCTTTCCAAAATCGGCAATATCATGTTTACATTGAGCATATCAGGAAATGGATCACTATCAACTCCTATAATCTCCTTTTCTTTAGCATATTGCAGCATCCCTTTTTGAATCAAATCATGTATAGCATTTCGAAATGTTATGCAATTATTAGTAGAATGTCTAAAAGAATTATGCTATTTACAATATTCTTTTGCATTTTTTCCTCTTTCAGGTGGGATCGAATGGCCATTTGTTAAAGTAATGAACCTTTGCATTACTAACTCATCAAACAACATATATGCCTTAGATAAGTTAAATGAATACTGTTGTAGAGTCGAAGACTGGTTCTGTGAGACCCACAACGCTATAAAATGACTATGTTCGATTATGTTTGTCCACTTAAAATTACTAGCGTTTGTGGCACACGTTATGCATATGCAATATTTAATTTATTATAAAAAATATTAAATTAAGAAAAAAATAAATTAAATATAATATTTAAAAATTAGATTTGAAAGAGAGGATTTTGGAAAAAAATTGAATCCTTTTCATGATTTTTTTTACTTTAATATTTTTATCGGTATTGCTTGAGTAGTTATAGTAACATAAAACAACATTCGAAGTATAGTTTTTTTTTTTTTTACTTTAATCTTCTTATAGGTATTAGATGAGTAGTTATGGCAATATAAAACAACAGTGATGATATAATTTTTTTGAAAAGTAATTTTGAAATGATATAAGTGTGAATCGACTTTATTTTAATGTTCACTCCAAAATGACTTGTTGCATTTATATAAAGGGATTAATTTCATTATTATCCCTTAAACTATTATATCTATTTTTTTCTTTCATACCTTAATTATCAATTTTACTTATTTGGTTCCTCAACTATTTAATTTATTTTTACGCAGTCAAATTAAAAGTTACATTTACTAAAAGCTATTTTTCTTTTTCTTTTTTTCTCTATTCTGTTTTGCTAACATAAAAGAAGTTAACTTCCTTACCACAAATAGTAAAATTACTATTTAGTCAACAAAAAATGAGTGAAAATTGCTATCAAATTATTTCCCATTAATAACTTTCCAATCAGCAAAATGACTATTCTATGCACAAAAAATGATTGAAAATAGCTACAAAACTATTTTCATCAATAACTTTCCCATAGAAGTAGCAAAATGACTATTTTAACCATAAAATGTGAGTAAAAATAGTTACATAATTATTTTTCATCAATCAAATAGACATTAATTTTTAATTTAGTTGAGTATGAATAAATTAGATAGTTAAAGAACGAAGTAAGTAAAATTAATAATTAAGAGAACAAATAAAAAGACCTAAAATAGTTTAGGAGATAAAAATAAAATTAACCCTAAAACTAAAGGGAGTAAATTTAGCTCAGTAATCGTGGATGGCCCGAACCCGAATATTAGACCTGCGGGCTTGGGCCACTCCTAAGCCTGTGGGCCAGGCTGGCCAGAGGTAGAGCCCAAGGCCCATCCATTTTGGCCCGAGTCCGATGCTCGCCCATTTTATAAAACTTAAAATATAATATTTATGTAATTAGTTACTTTTGAAGTTTGAATAATAAAACTTATATTGCATTTAATTATTTAAAGTGTTCAAATTTATTATATTTATGTATTATAAATAATAATCTACAACATAATTTATAAATTAATATTAATAAATAATAAGTAAACTAATTTATAAACTTATAATAAACTAATAAACTTATAATAAAATAAAAGTTTATAAATTAATAAACTAATAAAGTATAAACTTATATCATAAACTAATAACTAATAATAAAATAATAAATTACGAATAAACTAATAAATTAATATTAGATTATAACCTTATAAACTTATATAATAATCTAATAAACTAATATTAAACTACAAACTTATAAACTTATATAATAAACTAATAAACTAATATTAGACTATAAACTTATAAATTAAGTAACTAACAAACAAATAAACTTATAATATTATAAATTTATAATAAAATAATAAGCTCATAGATAAATTTATAATAAATTATAAAGTATGTGTTTAATAATTAATTATAATCTTATGTAATAACTCAAAAAACAAAAAAAAAATAAAAAATTTGCAAAATCCCGGGCTGGGACCTGAGCCCCCTACCTCCGGCCGGCCAAAATTAAAAGCCTGCCTAAAATGTAGAATGTAGTTTCAATGGATAATGCTTCTGTTATCTCAAATTCGAATTGGTGAAAGAGGAATGGGAGGCCAAGTCTGACTGTACATGCGTGCAACAAAGGTTACACTGTGATAAATCTTGAGACAAAGTGGTGATGTATGCCGGTGCCAACACTCAACTCCCTCACCGACTTCATCATTTTCGATCCTCCTCCTCAGTGCCATGGAAGTCCCTCGTCTCTTCTTCTTCTTCTTCTTCTTCTTCTTCTTCTTCTCCACCTCCTCTGTTAGGGTTTCCCAACAAAATCAGTTTTCCCGGCGAAATCACGCTTATAAATTTCGTGTCTTCACATCATAATGTTCAAATCTCTGCAGCAGCCACAGAATCGCACTCGAATGATACTGACGACGATTTTGGGGAAGACGTCAATGCCGCCGGTGCCAGCGGCGGCAGGGGAATTTTGAACGGAAAGGCTGCCAAAGGGTCAGGGACAACTGCAAGAGGCCGGAGGCTGCTTAAGATCCGGGAGGAGAAGCAGAGACGTGAATTCGATCGTCTGCACAACTATCCTGCTTGGGCCAAGTAATTTTTCCTCTCTTCTTTTCGTAGTTGTTTTTTGACTGATGGTTCATCTTAAGATCATGTCGGTTAAAATAAACGACTCTCCGTATTTATATAAGTCACTTGGGCACCCTAGTTTTTAGGAGTGAATTCTACCCGAGTATTGGTAACATTTGGTATTAAAGCATTTACTATGTCAAGTATGGAATTGAACAGAACCTATTCGAATATGGAATCGAATGAATTACTGCTTTGTTAAGGCGGAAGCTGTGGGTTCAAGCCCTATCGGTCCCGATGGATTTTATAAATACATCAATTCATCTCTCTATTTATGTGAAAAATGGGATTATCCCCGTTAGGAAATACCAAGCCACCCCTACTCGTGCCCCCTAGTGGAAGTGCCCAAAACAAAGGAGGAGATAGATAAACATAATTGGCTCTTCAAGTCAACGTCACAGAGGGACCGACCTATAAGCTGGATTAGGACAACTTTATTAGTTGTCGAGATAGTAGTTGGTGAGCGAAGTCGCTAAACATGAAATGGCTACTAGGGCACCAAGACGTTGGCTGCGGAGCATTGTGGTATGTTACAATCATTTCCCACTTAAAATGAAGGAGTCTACATATGCATATAAGCCATTTGGTACTTTACTTGTCTGTGCAGAGTGCTGGAAGATGCCTGCAAAAATGATGAAGAGCTCCGATCTGTTCTTGGTGATAGCATTGGAGACCCTGAGCTCATGAGAAAAAGGGTAATGCCTGGTCTGCTACTTTGCCTTTCTTCTTATTATCATTATTTATACAGCCTATTTGTTTCTTTTTGTTTTCTCTTAACATTCTTTACTTCAGGTTGCGCTTTAACATGATCCCTAGAAAACAGTGACTTCAAGATTTCCCCCCCAACTTTTAGGTTATAACTTATAAATCAGTGACTTCTGTCTTATTTCTCCTGACACTTTTTTCCCCTTTCTATTTGCTAATACATAATGTTTTGATTTATTGAGTTTACAATCTCAACTGTGAAGTAGTTTTACTAGTTTCTGTCTGGTAATGGCTTAAGTGAGTAAACATTCAAGTCTGAAAGAAATGTGCTTCCTTGCATTCACCATGTCAATATCCAATAGATGCAAGTGGTATAGACCGCGGCTACTATCATTGACAATTAGCATCAAACTGCAAAGTTTTAGGAAGCAGTTAGCCAAAAAAAAAAAGTTCTAATTTTTATAAAGCATGCCTATTGCATTTCTATAAAGTTAGCTAATAATGTAATTCTGGAACCAATTTTGCTATCTAGCTAGAAATGAAAGCACACCGAGTAATTTTGGTGATCATTTTATAAGCATGACTCTTATATCAATTTGACCAAGTGAACACTTTTATTATCAATATAATTTGTATATGGATGGTATATCTATATGTGAAGCAAAGAATTTCAAATGGACAGTTGAGTTTTTTAATCAATTGGAGTCTTTCCACCCTTCAAATTATCGTGCACCTGACAAGATGCTAAGATGCTGTGATGGCTATTTTGATTATTTAGATTTTGACTTTTTTTCCCCTTCCGTTATTGGTAAGTAGACTTGGGGTTAACCACCTTATTTTATAGTACTGAACTATTAGGAAGTCAAAGCAAGTATTTTAGTCATTGAAGGCCCAAGTCTAATTAGTTTATATCTATTAGGATTATGGTTCTACTTATAGGAGAGCTCTATTTGACCATACTCATGCTTAAATCTTTTGCTAAGTGATAGTGTGTAATACTCAAATCAAACAATTTTAAACTGCAGTGTAACACTGCAATTTATAACGCCTAGATTATATTGGTTAAATTTGGATTTAACTAAGTTAATCAAAGCCAAAGTGTAGGAATTTCCTTAATAGTCGATTCCCTTACAACCATCCACCCATTGGTTAATAGCTTGTTTTAATCTTAAAGTGGTAATTCTTTACCAGTCATCCTTGCCAAATTTGATTAAATGGGATCTTATAATTTACATATGCATTTAATCATATAACCGGTATTATATTAAGAAGTATACGTGTATAAGATAACTCATTTTATTATGATGACATGAGAATTAATTATGCAAGACTAATATGCATGCACTTAAATATTAAATATTTTAATCAAGAGAATTAAATCATGCCATGAATTAATTATGAAAGACTAATCATGCATGCACTTAAGTAAATAGCAAGTGAAAAACTGGAGTCAGTACCAATTATGCCTGGAGGGGGTTGAAAAGGCGTTATTACAAAAAACTCAAAACAATCTTAAAAGTTTGAAAAGAAAATAAACAAAAAACACGCAATAAAAGTCAATAAGGTATAAGATTTTACATGAAAATCTTAAGGAGCTAACTCCCTAAGGACAAAAATCACGATCCCGATAACCCCAAACAAGCCACTATTGAAATCGAGAGTACAAGAGTTTCATATGGAGGACTTACACGCCTGCAACGGTTAACCTAATTTTGGCACTCCTTCACAAGTGCTCCTTGTACTTGATCTTAATGCCTTGGTGGCTCTGATCTCGTCATTGATCAACAGTGATCTTCGGAAATTAGTTTCTCGATCTTCGTCTTTGATGGATCCACAATTAATGGTCAAACAGTTGAAAGGACCCGATCAATGAAATATGAATGTGTGTATGTGGGTTTTTATTAGAAACACTAGGAAAAAAATTTGATACTACCAAGGCATGAGACTCAAGTTTCACAAGCTATGAAGATTTTATATCAAAGAAATTGTTTTGATTTTCATATCCTCAAAAAACTAGTTATGTTTTTATATCCCGTGAAACAAAAATAGTGCAAAACCCAAAAAAAAGCGCACGTTGAAATGCACGCACTCAAGCGTGCATCGAGCACTCGCTATTGAAGCAAGCTCACGATCGCTTATGGAGCACTATGCACTAGAATATCAACGTTCAACCCCTATCGAGTGCACATCAAGCGCTTGTTACTGGATGTGAAGCGCTCAAGCGCTGTTTAGGCACCAATCGAGCTGCTCACTGGAATTCTTGAAAAAACTTTTAACAAAATGTAGACAAGTTTAAATATGAAAATTAAGCGTCCTAAGGTCCCTTAATATGCATGCGATATAACTAAACACCTATTAAACTGAAAATCAAAAGCTTATTTAAGCGATAATTGTGATACCCCATCCCACATCGGTGATATATAGGAATTATGTCTGATATATAAAGAAATTTGTGGGCTACTACTAATAACTTAAGTTTAAACTTTTGAGTTACGTTGTTAGGCTCTTTATTTAAGTTATTGGGTCAGTGGTTCACTTGGGTCGTTTCAAATGGTATCGAAGCTAACCTTGGTCCCGTGCGGGCTCTGTGGCGGTGTAGATTGAGGAATAAAGGCTTCAGAGAAGGGTAGAGGCCTCGAGGTTGTATACGTTGTGCACGCTTATGGGCTGTTCTGTGTCCGCTAATGGTCTGTTATCCACATTCCACCAAGAGAAGAACTTCGGCTGCACGACGAGGGCGTTGCGTATTTAAATGGGTGATATTTTGATACCTCATCCCACATCGGTGGGATATAAGAATTATGTCTGGTATATAAAGAAACTTGTAGGCTACTACTAATAACTTGAGTTTAAGTTTTTGGGCCACGTTGTTAGGCTCTTTGTTCAAGTTATTGGGCCAATGATCCACTTGGGTTGTTTCAACAATGACTCAATAAAATATAAGAGACACTAGCTCTACATTTTTTCATAATGAAAAGACGAGCCAAAGCCTCTTGCAAGCCAAAGCTTGTTACAAAAAGATAATGTAGATGTAGACCACACACCCTAATAATTAATTAAGTCGAATATGAATAAAAATGTGGTTGGGTCATCATATGATGTCACCTAATAAATTATGCTATTGAACCTATTCAGAGTTTTTTATGTCAATGTTTTAATATTGGGTAAATTACATTGACTTCCTTTGGGGTTTCTGACAAAAACAAAAACACCCCATCTTCTTTTTGAAATGACATTGACCTTCCCTACTTTATCTGACAATATACACATAATTTCCATCCGTTTTCTTTCTGTTAAAAAACTGTTACCCATAAAATAATTTAAAAATTAATAATTAGTAAAATGTCAAATTTACCCTCTGAACTCCGGAAAAACCATAATTGTCCATATTCCCTTTCAGTTGAAAACCGCCCCATGTTCACTGCGAAGAATCCATAACCAGAAGAAACGATAGCTATTATAGAGAAGTGGGACTTATATAAACATAGATTTACATATAAACACAGATTTAGAACACTGAAATCACACTTTTATCATTTCTTCATGTTAACCCCAAAAAACATAGAGTTATATATATATATATATATTTGTATATATGTATTTGTATATAATTATTTCTCCCATACGAAAGTATCTCCCTATTGCTCCCAAGGAGTTTTGGTTTTAATTTTCTTGATTTCTGTAGATTTCACTAACAAGAAAAAAAAATTAAAAAGTTATATATATATATATATATATATATTTGTATATATGTATTTTTATATAATTATTTCTCCCATACGAAAGTATCTCTCTATTGCTGCC
>JAULJZ010218746.1:0-17932 GCA_032270985.1 Heliamphora pulchella | reverse complement strand
TGTTCCTCATTTCTCTTTACCTTTTCATTTATTGTAAATCATTTCTATAAAGAGAGTGAGAGTTCATCATTAATACTCTTCATTTATTGTAATCAAGAGTGAGTCACCCTTTATCCTTTGAGTGAGTGAGTGAATCTCATCAAAGAAAAGTTCAAGAGATATTAGAAGAAAACAGAGGCTTATTTTCATATAATCTTCTTGAAGCTGAAATAGGATTGTGAATGTGCCCGTAAACATTCAGATCATTCAAGCGAAGTCTTGAAGATTGTAAAGGCTTAGAATACGCCCGTGAAGTATTCTGAATAGTGGAAATACTCAAGGGAGATCTTGAGAAGTGGATGTAGGCTAGGATAAAGCCGAACTACTATAAATCTCTGGTGTCTGGTTATATCTCTCTATCCCTCATCTTTTAATACTTGCATTGATTTCATATTTGCTTATCTTATCTTATTGCAATATTAAAATATTTCTAAAAAAGGTTTTTAAATTGCTATTTATTTTTTAAATACTCAATTCACCCCCCTCTTGGGTTGCCTAGATCTAACAAAATATAACTCATAATTACCCCCCAGGTCCCTGCTGTAGCCCTATATATACGCGAGTAGGCTGAACCAGTTTGAGATTGATAGTTCATATATCATTATCATTATGATATTATTTTTTGTCTTTCAAAGACTTAAATAAATCGGGGTTCTATCGGTACGAGTTCTCGAAAGATCGTAACCCACACGACGTTCGAGGATCGCGTAAGGGAATACAGTATAAGATCTGACTGGAATTTCAACTCAGAATCAAGCCGTAATTGAAGATTAGATATACAAGAGGTATTTTTCTAAATTAACTTTGATTGCACAGGTTTATTTTTTATCGTTCGACGTTAAAATTTTCGTTTGGAGCCCATTTCGGCGTTTGCCCATCCAGTTAATTTTTTACTGAAAATCTTTTTACAAAAACAAAGATCTTGACAGTTTTTGCCTCCAACAACGGGTGGCATCGTGGTGTGAGGTTATATATGGCTATGTTCTTTTATAACTGGCTTTATACATTTATAACTCTATTTTATTTATATACAGAATATGTAAGTGGATTACATGGTATTGATATCGTTATGTGTAGCATGGTTTATGCTTTAAAACCCAGAGTTTTATAGGCATGTGACGTGGTTGGTGCAACGTAGTGTTGGTACATGGTTTTATGCATTAATTCATGGTTTAGGTTTGCATATGTGTATGGAATGGGATAGATGTTAATTTCGGTTAACAATGCATGGGTACGTGTATGGGTGTGTGTACGCTCTGTCAGCTGAAATGAGATCCTGACGAGGTACTTGTGTGTGTGCGCTCTGTTGGCTAAAACGAGGTCCGAACGAGGCATATGTGTATGTCCTACCAGTTGACTGAAATGAGGTCCTGGCGAAGCATGGGTGTGTGCTATCGATCGGATGAAATGAGGTCTTGACGAAGCACTTGTGTGGATGTGGGTGTGTGTGCTATCCGAAGGGATGAAATGAGATCCTGAGGAGACATGTGTTACATGGATAGCATGAACTGCATTATGGGACGGATAATACCAATTTTGAATTATTTTTAAGACTCATGGGTGTCGCGATGTGAGGCTCTTGTGAGTCCAACATGGTTATTATCCCCGCTTTTCCTTGCTTGTGAAATTATTTTTAATGGCTTGAAAGAGAGTCAAAAACTACACCTCGTTCTTCTAACATGTTTAGCTTATACTGCATGTGCCGTTTAGTATCTGTTGAGCCTTGGCTCACGATGTGGGATTTGAAATATTTTTCAAGTACCGGTCACGCAGGTTGATCCGGAGATGCCGGAAGGGCGGAAGACCTGTAGTCTTCCCTTTTGATAGTTTTTGGAACATGTATATTGTAACATCTTTTCTGGCATTGGAGCCATGTAATGTAAGCCGTTTTGCTATTATGTACAATGCATGTATGGTTTATTTTAGAGAGTGCATTCTTGGGTTGGGATTTTGTTTGGTTGATTTTGGGTGTTTCACGTGGCTCGGAGTTTGGGGCGTGACAGATTTTTTGTGTGTAAGTCGTACTCTACACACTAGATTAAATACTATACAGAATATCAGACATCTATGCATAACATTGAAGAAATGATACACATGCATTGCTCATAAAGATTCTTATAAAATAGAAAATTAATTTTATTAAAATAAAATTAAATACTAAAAATATGATTTTCAATATACCAACCCTAACAATCTCCCACTTATACTCAAAATCATGCTGCCATAGATCTGACTCACATGCCCTCTACATGACTATCAAAAGTCTTAACCGGTAAGCTCTTTGTAAAGGATCTGCAAGGTTGTCTCCTGATGTAAGCTCTATGTCTGACTCGAAATCTAAGTTTGTATACCCCAAAGGTACTAGATTGTCTGCCTAGTAATTCAACATATAATCTTTAGTCTTTTTCAGGTACTTGATTATATTCTTTACCATAGTCCAATGCTCCTGCCCTGGGTTAGACTGATATCTGCCAACCATGCCAACGGCAAAGCAGATGTTAGGTCTAGTTCAAAGCATAGCATACATGAGGCTTGCTACTACCGAAGCATAAGGAACTGCCTTCATCTTCTCTATCTCATCAAGTGTCTTAGGACACTGATCCTTGGATAGAGTGATTCCATGCCTGAAAGGGAGAAACTCTTTCTTGGAATCCTGCATGCTAAAGCGAGGAAGGATATCATCGATATACTTTGCTAGTGATAAGCCCAACACGCTTTGTTTTTTATCTCACACAAGCTTGGTCCCAAGGATGTGACTGGCTTCTCCCAAGTCCTTCATATCGAATTGCCCAGATAATCATACTTTAACCATAGATAATGCCCCCACATTGTTTTCGATGAGAAAGATATCATCTACATAAACTACTAGGAAGATCACCATGCTTCCGTCACGCTTCTTATACATACATGACTCATCCAAACTTTGATCAAAACCATAAGACTTTATAGCTTGATCAAACCGAGTGTTCTAAGACCTCGATGCCTGCTTAAGTCTATAAATGGATCTCTTAAACTAGCACAACATGTGCTCCTGGCCCTTTACAATGAATCTGTCTGGTTGTATCATATAGATACGCTCGTCAAGACTTTTGTTAAGGAAAGCTGTCTTGACGTCCATTTGCCAAATTTCGTAATTGAAATGTGTGGCAATAGATAAGAGAATCCGGATAAACTTAAGCATGGCTACCGGTAAAAAAGTTTCCTCATAGTCGATCCTTTCTTTCTGAGTGAACCCTTTAGCAACAAGCCTAGCTTTGAAGGTTTCGACTTTCCCATCTACTCCTCTCTTCTTCTTGTAGATTCACTTGCATCCAATGGGTTTTATTCCTTCGGGTGGTTCTACAAGTTTCCAGACCTGATTAGAATACATAGATTCTATCTCTAAATTCATAGCCCTTTGCCAAAGATCTGCATCTTTATCTTGTAGTGCTTCATTGTAATTACAGGGCTCGGTATCTAGTTCTTTCGGAATCTTGTCAAACGACTCTCCCAAGAACATATACTGTTCAGGTTGATGAATAACCCTCCCACTACAACGAGGGATTACATGTGTCTGTGTACTAGCAGTAACAGGCTGTGTAGAATCTGAACCCTATGCATCAGCACCCTGTTCTTGATTTACACCAGTCCCGGTAATTCTTCCACTACGACGAGGTAATGGAATATCAGTGACTTATGGTTCCTCTTTTGTTCTACTGGTATTTCCACTCAGTTCTTCAAAAATAATTTTGCTATTGGGCTTGTAATCCATAATATAATCCTCTTCCAAGAATTGAGCATTGGTGCTAACAATGACCTTCTGATCCTTAGAATTATAAAATAGACCACCCTTCATTCCCTTGGGATATCCAACAAAGAAACAGACTTCCGTCCTCGATTCTAACTTACCCGTGCTCCCTTTCAGCACATGTGCTGGGCACCCCCAAATTCGAATGTATTCCAGACTAGGCTTACGCTCGGTCCACAATTCTATGAGAGTAGAAGGTACTGACTTAGAAGGTACCAAGTTCAGAATGTAAGCCACTGTCTCTAAAGCGTGTCCCCAAAATGAATCGGGTAAACTTGAATAACTCGTCATTGACCTTACCATCTCCATAAGAGTCCTAATCTTTCTTTCTGCTACACTATTCTACTATGGAGTGCCAAGTGCAATCAACTAGGCTGTAATCCCCTCTGATGGCAAGTAGTCTTTAAACTCTCTAAAGAGGTATTCCCCACCACAGTCGGATCGTAGTGATTTGATACTTTTACCCAGACGTTTCTCCGCCTCCGCCTTGAATTCATTAAATTTTTCAAAGCATTCAAACTTACGGTGCATCAATGAAACTGACGAAGTACTCAAAGCCACATCTAGTTCGGATTTTCATAGGACCACATACATCAGAATGAACCAGCTCCAACGGTTCTTTAGCTCTATAGCCTTTGGTTGAAAAGGGGCTCTTGATCATCTTACCCTCTAAACAAGATTCACAGACTGGAAGTGCCTCCACTTTCAATGAACTCAAAGGTCTATCTGCTACCAATCTGTTTATCCTTTTTAGATTAATATGACCCACGTGTAAGTGCCAAAGAAATGTTTGGTTCATTAAAGAAGGAAACTTTCTCTTATATGGTAATATAGATGTATTATTCGTTTCAGTCAGTTGCAGTATAGGAGAGATTGGAGTAATATTATAAAGATCATCCACCAATGTGCCAGAACAGATAACCTGTTTATTACCTTAATAACCAAAGAGTTATTAAAATAAATCAAATATCCGTCTTTAGCCAATCGAGAAATGGAAACTAAGTTTCTTCTAATGGCAGGTATATAAAGATAATCTCTTAATATTAAAACCCAATCTCTACCAAAACTAAGAGTAACATCTCTTATTACAACTGTCGTTACCTTTTTATTATTGCCCATGTGCAAGTAAATCTCCCCATCACTAAGTTGTCGGGTTTCTTGGAACCCCTGAAATAAATTACAAGCATGATAAGTGGTTCCCCTATCTACACACTAGGTACCGGTAGATAACACCGCTAAACATATTTTCACAACTAGTGAATAGAAATTATCCTGTTTGTTCTGCCTTTTGAGAAATACAAGACATAACTTTTTCCAGTGCTATGTCCGATTGCAGTGAAAACATCTGCCTTTTGACTTTTTCACACCAGTCTGTGGCCCACTAACTACCCTGGAAACTATATCTCCCTGTTTCTGAACCTTTTCCTTTTTCATGCCTTTTAGCCTAGAGAAAGAACCTTTTTCAAAAATAAACACATTTTCTGGTATTGAAGGAATACCATTTGTTGTTAAATCTATATCTAAGTTACATTTCTAGTCAACACAATTTGGTCCCGTAAGTTTGTTTTCTTTGAGTATTGAAGCAAGTGGCATGAAATCCATTTTAATCCGGAGAATCACATAATTAAATAAAACCGTTAATTATGATGAGCAAAACTTTGAATTCATTTTAATTTGGTTCCCTCTACCATTTTAAAAATAAATTCTCCAGCAGCCTGGTAACTAGAGAATTGCAAGCCACGATGGGTAGACGTCTACTATCCTTCACAAGACCAGACAGGCCAATTCTTTTTATTTTTTACTATCTAGGCAACTGACCATGCCAAGTAAAATTAAATAACTGACAAAGTTTCGGACCAGTATATAATAGCAGTGACTCAAATGGAGATGATACTATTATATACAGTTAAGTGTTAACCATCACCTAATCCCCAATCAATCACTTCGCAATGAACCCTTCAGATGGAAAAGTGATCTATACTAACAATGATCCAGAATTATCCCTAAAAGAGGTTTGTACTGCAGATACCACAATTAATCTGTCCGATGGGGAGGAAGGCCTTACTGCCAACACGTAGGGTTTAATTGTATTGCCTACAAACTGGTGATGGAGACCACGAGATTTATCTGTGAATAAATTTTCTCTCCTACTTAGATTTTTAAAACATTTTTTAGAGTTACAAAAATTCGTTTAATTAAAATAAATTTATTAATTTCGAAAATTACACGATCTGAAAAAAATCAAACATCTTTCCTTGTACACGATTCCAAATATTCTGATTCGCCAAACCATCTTTTCGTGTTTAAATACGTAACAAATAAAATTTAATAAATGCACAATTTTTCTTGCAGCTTTTCAGCTAAGGTAGTGATTAAAGAAATTTATTTATTTATTTTTTGTTTTGCATTTTTTGAAAAATAATAACTTATTTCGATTAAATATATTTCTATTTAACTAATTCAAAATTTGGAATTAATTCTCATGTTTTTTCAAAATATCCCATTTAAAAGAAAATTATCTTAAACTTGATATTTTGTAAAAAAATAAAATATCTAAAAAAATTTATTTAATTAAAATTAATTAATTAAAAAAACTTAATTTTATTTTTTATTACAAAATATTTTAATTAAAACCGAATTTTTAAATTAAATTAACAGGATAAAATCAATATATAACATCCATGCAGTTAATAAAAAATTAAATGCAAGATAAACATATCCCGATTTAATGATCCATCTAAAACTCTAAAGAGTTTCAGTATCTTGTTAAATATAAGTTTTCAGTCTTTCAGTTACTGCAGAATTCTACTGGTTACTGGATAATTCCAAATCCCATGCACCGAAACAGTTTCGGAATAAAGCCGCTGCAAAGTTTGTGTTTGAATAAACTACCGAGACAGTGCTCTTGCCGAAACAGTGCTCTGAAAACATTGTGCCATTGTTGGAATCCGGATCTGCTACTGTTTGCTCCTCTTGAAAAATCAGCCATCCAAAACAGTCGCTGCAGTGTAGGTGCCACTTGGAATCCTGCTTGTTTCACAAACAAACTGCTACTGTGGATTGTTGGAAGCTGGCGGCGTGTTTTCTTTTTACAAAAAACAGTGTTCTGCGTAACTTGGTGCTACTGCTTGCGGCAAAACAGGATGGAAACCAGCTGTTTACTCCTTGCTTGGAAAACCAAATCAGTTTTTGATTGGGACGCCACACTGTGATTAGGTGCTTGGGAATTGCTGTTGCTGTGTTAAACCCGGCGCCGCTTGGGATTGCTGCAGCTTTTGCAAACTGCTGCACTTGCTTTCATGGAAACCCGAAACAGTTTTTCGCTGTGTTGGAAATCGCAGCCTGTTTTTGGCTGTTTGCTTTTTAGAATCACACTGTGATTAGGCGCTTGGATCAGCGCCGGCTATTTTCGAAAACTAACCGCTGGAAAATAGCGCCTCGTTTGGATGATTCGCCACTTTTGCTTGCTGCGGTAATTGGCGCCCGTACTTGCTGTGTTCGAAAAATAGCCCCTTTTTTATTTTTTTATTATCCAAAAAAAACTGAAAAAAAAAATTGCAAAACAATAAAAAAACGGTTGCGGCCGCCAAGCATCGTCGGTTGCCGTGTTCTTCAACTATTCTTCATTCTTTCCTTTTTTTCGATTACATAAAATCAAAAAAAAATACAATAACAAGAAACCGAAAAACAATAATTTTAACATTGATCCTATACCTCCGTAGAGTTCACAATCAATTAATCTATCACGATTAACTCTCGTGATTAAAAATAATAATTAAATCATCATCCACGCATTCAATCAAATATGAAAATAAATAATGATCATAAAATCGGGATTTAGAATGCCTGCAAAACAAAATTAGTAACAGTTCTAAAACTACTCGACCCCGATAATCGTAAACAAAAAAACGGCTCTGATACCAATTTGTTAGAGGCAATAGTGCCTAGATCAATTTTTTTGTAAACAATTTTCGGTAAAAAATTAACTGGACTGGCAAACACCAAAATGGACTCCAGATAAAACTTTTGACGTAGAACGATCAAAATAAAACCCGTGCAATCAAAGTTAATTTAGATGAATACATTTTGTCGATCTATTCTTCAACTACGATTTAATTTCGAGTTGAAGTTCCTATCAGATCTTCTACTGTATTCCCGTATGCAATTCTCAAACGTAGTGTGGGTTACGGACTATCGAGAACTCGTACCGGCAGAACCCAAATATATTTAGTCTTGAAAGACAAAATATAATATATCAATCATGAAATATCAAACTGATTCAGCCCACCCGCATATATATAGGGCTACAATAGGGACCTGGGGAGTAATTATGAGTAAGACTTCTAGTGGAACACAGATACCTACTAACGGTTTCTGTAATTATGGAAAAACGCAGCGGTTTCTACAATTTTCATAAAATATTGAATTACAGTTCACACCACTAAAAACTATAATTGCACTCTGACCCATAATTTCAAGACCTTCTTGCAGAGCTCCTGTTATTAAATGCTTACTATTTCTCTCCATGTTATGATTTTTGATATCTGCTAATTAAATTTAATTACTAATAAGTTAATTTAATCGACATTTTGATATTCCTTAAGTCCTTCCGCTTAACTTATTTGACCGACGAATAATCAAATCCACTTGCAGGATTTGGCCAGGTCAAAACTTATAAGCATCCTTAATGGAGTATCGTCAATTCCGATCATCCAGGACATGGATTTCGTCAATAATTAATATTTATCATATAAATAATACCGCTATCCAACTCACCGAAAATATAGACTCATGTAAGATCGCACCCTCTAATTAATTAAAAAAATAAATTTTAAATATACGCAAATCAATAATTATTTCATAATTAAGAGGATAAGCAGTATTCATAATAATCTTAAAGTGTGAATTAATTTATATTGTCAGTATAAAATTAATTATCCCAAATGTCTCGTTCAATACACACAAAGTGTACTGGCATAAAGAGTCGGAATAATAGACGACGCTACTATCTGTTTTTTGTAACCAACACAGGTCTACTAAAATTCTGTACCACAGTCGTACCGATGGTATGTCTATTTCCATCTAAATTATGAACATAAAACTTATATTCTGTAAAAACCTAAAATCTAATTTTCTGTGTGTAAATCGTCCTCTACACACCAGATTAAATACTATACAGAATATCGGACATCCATACATAACATTAAAGAAATGATACACATGCATTACCCATAAATATTCTCAAAAAATAAAAAATTAATTTTATTAAAATTAAATTAAATACTAAAAACATGATTTTCAGTATACCAACCCTAACACAGGTTTCCCAACATCACCCTAGAACTCAAATTTTATGAATTTAACCTAACAAATTTAGAATATAAGGTAAAACATTCATTTTTCGATCAAGGTTAGTGTCTTTTTGAAATTATTATAAAATCAACACAAATCAATACAGTTCACCATAAATTAGTCTAAATCCTACCTTGCGGAGCCTCAACACGTCGAATTTTTCCAAAGTTCAACAAACCCTGTGTTCGGCCTCTTCTGCAGTTCGATTTCTTCATGGTTTCGATTGATCTTCTTGTTGACTAATCCTTGATAGCTTCCAATTTGAGGTCGACTTCATCAATTTTGGAGAAAGAAGGTGAAAACTTGGGACCTTAAACTTCTCCCATGGCGCAAAGAAGACGAGAGCAAGGGAAGGGAGGTCTTAGTGTAGCTCAAAGTTTGGGGTTTATTTGTTTGGTTCTTAGTTCCCTCAAATTTCTAGAACTCTCTCAACAAATTCCAAAGGCATGGATCAACAAGCAAAGCAAGGGGAGAAGAAAAGGAATTGGCGCTGAATAGGGAAAATGATACAGTTTGGGAAGATTGGTGCTCTCCATTTGAGGCATGACGACCATGGGTGCCAAGAAAAAAAAATCAAAAAATGATAAAAGAAGTAGGAAAAGCAGAGTTGCATTGGCGCACAAGAGGGAAAAGCCTCAGTTTTACTTTTATGCTTTTCTCTTGGTTCTCTCTCCAAGTTTGAAGATTTTTCCAAATATTGTAAACCAAATAAAAGGAGTGAACAAAAAGAAGTAGAGAGTTTTGGGCGTGGGCTCGGGAAGAATGAAGCCTTTCTTTTATTTTATTTCCTTTCTCTCTCTCTCTCTCTTAACATCTCTAGAGAATCCCACACTTAAGCCTTGTTTGCTCCAATAATTTTATAGTACTAATAGTATTCCCAATTATTAATTAATCCTTAGACCCAATTTTAATCTAAATGATCTTACTTCATTTAATCGTAATTAAATCTTCTGATAATTTATTTATGTCAAATTACTTAACCCAAATAAAATAAATTAAAATAAAATGTACTAAATTATGATTCGAAACTGCTTTTGATAATTTAATTACGTCACAATAAATAACCAAAAATAAAAGCGTACCGGGTCACTACGACCTTCCCCCTCAGGGAATTTCGTCCCTGAAATTCTAAATCTCCCCTTAAAGCCTTCACCTTCTAGAGTAACTCTCAAATACTTGGTTAAGAAAATACCTTCCATTCACCCCTATCATAACTTTTAGATTTCACCGGACCCATTATGATCAAAACCTATCATAATGATTTTATTACTTACCCTCAATTAGTTCTCTAGTTCAAACCCTACTCTTGTATATCCAATATCATTAGCTTCATCTATGTGAGACCCAGTTTTGTTTCTTTTTCGTTATTTATTTATATTCAACGTGTTTGTTTATGCTTCTTTGTCGTAGACCAACATGTATATATGTGTTTCACGCTTTCTCGGGTTTCGATATGGCATGTTTGGTTGGCTTCGAGGCTATAAAACCTGTTTTGACGCAAAAGGTTGTTTTCTCCGTCATCCAGTCGACTGGATGGTGATCCAGTCGACTGGGTCGATAGTGGGTTGGTTCATCCAACTAACTTGGGTAGGTCAGTCGATTGGGTTGAGTCGATGGAGCTTTTTAGCTTTTCAGTAGCCTTTGTCAGTCGACTGAAGGGGGAGGTTCAGTCGACTAATCTCCTATTTTGCCGTGGACTATAAATATCAGAACCCTGGAGATATTTTGGAAAACCATTCTTCTTGCCTAAGTTTTTCTTTTCTTTTTTTTTGGTAATTAATTGTAACATAAAAAGGAAAAAAAGTGTACATGATTCTAAGGGGCATACCCCAGGTATTTACATAACTTACCAACATAACAAAAACAACATTAACAATCATAACCCACATAACCCCCGCTTGGAAACAAGGGAACTATCTAACAAAACCTATTCCCCGCACAGCCCGCATGGATGGAAAATAGACACAAAAGAAGGCAAAACCAATCCAGCAAAGAAACTGGCCAGCCAACACCAATAAACATAAATATCCTGCTAAAGCTCAGCTCCTCGAAAAGTTCCAAACTTTAAATAGGAAAAAACCCTAGCCAAAAAAAAAAGCTGACAACAGAACCCCCAAGGATCAAACCACAGGTCAAAAGGACAACTGAGAGGGAATCAACAGGGGTCGAAGAGCAAAGTACCAGAGGTAGACGGGCCCCCAGCCAGTCAAAAAAACCAACGACAGATCAGCCTTAGAAACTCCAGCTCAAATCCGGCCAAAACAAATAACCAACCTCCCCTAAGTCAGCAATAAGTTATGGGCAGAACAGCACCAGAGAGTTTGGCTAAGAGAAAACCTAGGCCATCCCAAAGGAACCTCTACCACCGGATCCAGACGAAGCAGACCATTAGCTAGAATCCCACTCAACAAACCACCAAAGACCCCACCATAGGTACCCAGCTAGAAGTACAGACAGGTCTTCATCTAAACCAAAGCAACCACAGGTCCACAATAGGCAACACACTCCCCGGAGGCAGGGGAAAGGATAAGAGAAATAGAAACTCGAACAAGAAAGAACCAAAATGAACTTCCAACGGGAGGTACGAAGGAGCCATCCAAAGAGACCTTAATACAGAGGTACAAAACACAGGTCCAACGGGCAACCGAAAGGAAACCAACAGAGGTCGAAGAGCAAAGTACCAGAGGTAGATGGGCCCCCAGCCAGCCAAAAGAAGCAACGACAGATCAGCCCCAGAAACTCCAGCTCAAATCCGACCAAAATAAATAACCAACCTCCCCTACAAGTCAGCAATAAGTTATAGGTAGAATAGCACCAGAAAGTCTGGCTAAGAAGAAACCTAGGCCATCCCAAAGGAATCTCTACCACCCTACTATCCACGCCGTAGGCTTCGCATTCATCCAGATAAAATCCCATTTCGACGAAGTTCAATTTTTGAGGTGTTGAGTTTCAACTTATCGAGGTAGAATCCTAAACTATGTTGGTGTTAAAGGGTGTTACGTGTATTTATACGCTTTTCTACCTATTGAAAATGCTTTAAATGTTGCATTTTATGTTTAAACCATGTTGTTCGGATGAAAAACATGTTTTGTGCTTTTTTATTGGTTTATTACATGTTGTGAACGTGTGGATGTCCGTAGTTTTCAAAAAGGTACTTTTGAAAACAGAGAATTTATGAAAATCTTGAAAATCATGTTTTGAAAGTTTAGAGCTAGCCATCGGGGTTGAGTCTCAGATTTGAAATGTTTTTATAGAAACAGTAGAAACAGTTTAAAAATATTATTTGATCTCCATGGTTGATGGATGATATAGCAGTTTGCTATTGGATCTCTTTATGAATTATTAATGTATAACTATTTGAAATGTTTACATAGTTGAGCTACAGGTCAATTTTTAAATGATTATATAGATGCACCAAGATAGCAGGTGTATTGGCCTCCATTACTCCACGGTGAAAGTCCAGAAACTTGTGCAAGTAGGTACCTTTGTTCCTTCGGGTTAATCCCCGTAAAGAAAGGGTGGGTACTTTGTTTCCCTCGGTTGTAGCCCATAAATGAAGTGGTTTACGTTGTTATAACTCCGTATAGAACTTGTCATTACCCGACAAGTCTTAAATAATTCAGGTTAAGGGTAATGGACAAGAGTCTATAGTTATTGCATTTGTCCCTAGTTTGACAGAGTGGTATATAGAAATCATTTTCTTGGCTGTGTGATCTGAGTGAGAAAAATAATAATAATGTTTTGTTACTGTTTTTTTTAACTATTAAATGTTATTTGCATTGTTCGAAATGCTTGGTTTTGAGGAAGGAAAATCATTTTGAGACTTGTGCAAGTCTGATGAAAAACTTAGGATTTTATGAAGTAAAACCGTTTTTGAGGCTCATGTGGGAGTTAACTTTATGCTATGTGATTGCATATCCTGCTTTACTACGTCATAGTCTATTTCTATTGGGCTTCAGCTCACGTAGTGGGACTTGTTAAAACCTTTTTTAGGTGTTATGGATCACGAAGAGCTGATCTAGAGGTGCCCGTGGTGGCAGAAGACTGTGTATAGTTTTTCTTTTTGTTATGAAAACATGTCTTCCTACATGTGATGCCTGTTTCTGAAGGCGTGTTTTGTAAGCCTTGAGATGATATATTATGCATGTATAGAAAGGTATATATGTTATACTGAGAGATAAACCTTGGGTACTCTTTTTAATTCCTAATGCTGTGTTTTGATTGATCGTTTTACAAGTAAAAACCTATCTTTTTATAAATGGTGGTTCGGTGGGCTTTTTACGTGATCTTGGATTTTGGGGCATGAAAACTTGGTATCAGAGCTCTAGATTTGAATACCTAAGAGCCATGGGAAGAGGGTGCATCACCTTGTGAGGATGATTGTGTGTGCTCGATTGCATGTGTTTAAATGTTTTTATAACATGAGCATGATAGTTTGTGTCTACGTGAGTATGAAGGTTGAACCTTGGGATTGATTAGTCTTGCCTTTAGGCGTTTGGATTAACAAATTTGGAAGCCATGTTAAAAATGTGTTTGGCCAACGTGTTTTCTAGCAAGGAATCTAAGTAGGTTATCCAAATTGGCGCGTTTATCTTGTCGGTTCTTGTCGGTATGTGAGCTATGCTTACATAATCTTGAATGGCTATGTGTTAGCATGGTTATGTCATTTATTTAATTATAACATGTTCTATGAAAGCTTATATTGTTATGTTGCTTTCGTATAGAGTTATGTCCAAGCGGGGAGGACGAGGCTGTGGTCAAAGCCGTGGCCGTGGTTCACGCCGAAGGGATGTTCCTATCCCAGATATCGGGGTGCTAATGCACCCCAAGGACCTGTTGACAAGGTAGACTTGTTGTATAAGATGGTAGGCTCCATCCAGCAGCTGGTCGAGGCCGCTAGGGGAAGGGAGATCCTACCTAAACAGAGGGTGACGATCGTAATGAGCGAGTTTCGACGTCTTGACCCTCCTACCTTTGCCGGGGATCCCAACCCCACGGTAGCCACAGAATGGCTGGAGCTAGTGACCAGGATTCTGGATACGCTTCAGATAGTGGAGGATGATCTGAGGGTGGCATTCGCCGCCTTCCAGCTGAGTGGGAGTGCCCATGAATGGTGAAAATTTTCTAGGACTACAGTGGGAGGCACTTGGGAGGCCTTCACAAAGGTATTTCTAGAAAAGTACTTTCCTGAGACCTCGAGAGATCGTTATAGGGAAGACTTCCTATTCCTCACTCAGGGGACGATGACAGTGGTCCAGTATAAGGCCGAGTTTACCAGCCTGTCCTGGTTTGCACAGAAGATTGTGGCAACAGAGGAGTTTCGTGTGAAGAGATTCGAAAGGGGTTTAAGACCCGCGATTCAAGATAGAGTGGCAGCATTTAGAATGCACATCTTTACAAACTTGGTGGAGACAACCATCACCGTGGAAGATACCCTGAATGAGACATGCCAGGTTAGGGAGAGTAAGAGCCAGTAGGGCAGAGGAGATGCACAGTTCCAGGGGTATAGGAAAAAGCGCCAGAGGTCGTTTGGCCCGAGTTCTCATCCTGTGGGATCGTATCAGCTACAGTTTTCTACACCTGCACATTCAGTGGCCTCAATAGGAAGGCTGGAGCAGAGAGAGCTCACTTGTTATCGATGCAGATAGCCAGGGCATCGTGCGATAGAGCCCCCGCTGAGGGGCCAGGTTCAGAGTTCAGCGCCTGTTCAGTCACAAGGGAGAGAGCCACCAGTATGTTTTGCGTGCGGTCAGTCTCGGCACATTCGTAGGTACTATCCCCGAGGAAGGAGTGTTTAGAGTACGATAGGAACACCAGTTGTTCCACCTACACAGGGACGATAGATTTCTCAACAACCTAAGGCTCAAACGTCTAGGTTTACAAAAGGAGATGCCACAGTACAGTCCGTGAGACAGCCGATGGCCTAGTGATACAGTGGACAGGCTAGAGCACCGCAGGGCAGAGCAAATGTCCTTACTGATCCCAGTTCTTCTAAAGCACCGGTCATGCCCGATGCTGCAGCTACTCCATCCATGATTAGAGGTACTCTCCTAGTATATAGATCATGGGCCAGTGTTCTTATCAACACGAGAGCATCAGATTCCTTTATTTCATCTGCTTTTGCATCTGCATTGGGGTTGGAGACTGACTCGTTGGGTAGTGCGTTAAGCGTAGAGACCCTGATCAGTGGGAATATGGTGTTGAGTCGAGTTTTTAGATCCTATAAGTTAGGGGTTGCCGATCGTTGTTTAGAGTTTGATTTTATCTTTCTAAACATGACCACGTTTGATGTCATCCTAGGAATGGACTGGCTGACCACCTATCGTGCCTTTATCGATTGCGATCGACGGAGGGTATCGCTTTGTACGCCGACGGGTGATTGCTTTTGCTTCGTGGGAAATCGGGATGAGGGTTTGGTGACAATGCCCAATGTTGCTCGAAATCGAGGGAATCTAGGTTTCCTCTTTTCTGCTCTCATGTTGGATGAAACGGTTGGGGTTCGAGGGGAGTTTTCCCCTGTGATTTGTGACTATCCAGATGATCTGTTTGAGTTGCCACCGAGTCGAGAGGTAGAGTTTTCTATTGATCTGGTTCCATGAGCTGCTTCCATTTCTATGCCATCTTACCGTTTTTCACCGACTGAGTTGTGAGAACTCAAGGTATAGCTTCAGGAGTTGCTTGATAAGGGGTTTATACGTCCAAGTATGTTGTCGTGGGAAGCTCCAGCTCTTTTAACTAAAAAGAATGATGGGTCCTTGAGGTTGTGTGTTAACTATCGGAATCTGAATCAGGTAACGGTGAAGAACAAGTATCCTATGCCGAGGATTGATGACTTGTTTGATCAGTTGAAGAAGTCGAGTTGCTTCTCGAAGATTGACTTGAGGTCAGGGTACCATCAGTTGAGGATTAAGGACGAGGACATAGCGAAGACCGCCTTTCGGACTCGTTATGGTCACTATGAGTTTTTGATTATGCCATTTAGTTTGACAAACACTCCTGCGACGTTTATGGGTTTGATGAACCATATTTTTCGTCTATATCTGGATAACTTTATCTTGTGTTCATGGATGATATTCTTATTTATTCACCCACGAGAGAGATGTATGAAGAACACATGCGTATTGTTCTACAAATTCTAAGAGAGCATCGTTTGTATGCGAAGTTCGAGAAGTATGAGTTTTGGATGTCTGAGGTAAGATTTCTTAGACACGCGGTATCGAAAGATGGAGTATCGGTGAATTTTTCAAAGACTGATACAGTGATGGATTGGGAATGATCGAAGAATGTAATTGAGATCTGCAGGTTTCTAGGTTTGGCAGGCTACTACCGAAAATTCATGAAGGATTTTTCTAGACTTACCACGTCAATGACGCATCTTACACCAAAAGGGAGTCATGTTTGTTTGGAGCGAGTTCTGTGAGTTGGCATTCCGAGAGTTGAAGAAGAGGTTGACTAGTGCGCCTATGTTGATTATTCTAGAGCAAGGTTTGGGTTACACAGTGTATTGTGATGCGTCACATGATGATCTAGATTATGTCCTGATGTAGGGAGGCAAGGTTGTGGCTTATGGATCTCGACAGTTGAAGACCCATGAGAAGAACTATCTGACACATGATTCGGAGTTGGCAGCCATGGTTTTTGGCTTGAAAACATGGCGGCACTATCTTTATGGTGAGCACTTTGAGATTTTCGCCGATCACAAGAGCTTGAAATACTTGTTTTCACAAAAAGACCTGAATCTACGCTAACGACGGTGGATAAAGTTGTTGGAAGATTATGACTTTGACTTACAGTACCATCTGGGGAAGGCCAATGTCGTGGCTGATGCTCATAGTAGGAGATCTCATGGTTCGTTAGCTTCCATGGCTATACGAGTGTCACACCTCAAACTCTAGGCCACGTGAAACACCCATAAATAACAACACAAGATACCCAACCCGAGAATACACTCTCAATTTAAACCATACATGCATTGTATATAAATGCCAAATGACAACATTACACGACTCCAACGCCCGAAAAACATGTTATAACATATATAAAACAAAACTAGCAAAAAGGAATACTACAGCTCTCCCACCTCTTCAGCACCTCCAGATCAACATGCGTGATCAGTACCTGAAGAAAAGCAAAATCTCACACCGTGAGCCAAGGCTCAGCAAAAACTAGACAAGCATGCAATATAAACAAAACATGCTAGGAAACCGAAGTGTAAGTTTAGACTCTCTTTCAAGCCTTAAAAACAGTTTTCACATGCAAGCGGAAAAGCGAGCATACAAACCATGTTTTGACTCACTCATAGGAGACTAAAAACAGTTAGAAAATAGTTTTTAGATCGCGATTCACACGACTCTTATAAACAATTTAAAAACTAGTCTATCCGTCCCATGATACAATACATGCAACCCATGATACATACAACTGGCCCTCACATGCCGCAACCATAGTCCTAACACTGAGATAGAGATCCTCACATAAACATACATTCCCGATATAAAATCATATACTACGGGATAAAATCATAAACCAACCATGGGGTAAAACCATCAACCTAACCACGGGATAAAATCGTAAACCAGACCACGGGATAAAACCATAAACCAACCATGTACGTCACACCCGAGGACGGCATCACAAAAACACCCGGGCCACTACACGACCCCCGAAGCCACCACAAGACCAACCAAACCGAGGAACAACTAACTCCTCTCTCCATGATTTCAATCAACAGAACCCCATAATTCCATTGACTAA